>CAUYRH010153999.1:0-28444 GCA_963574655.1 Perodicticus potto | reverse complement strand
ATGTCTTCATATAGTGATTAAAAGGCCATGAAGGCTATGAAATTTAAAAAAAGATTCTTCCACTCAAGATGAAGAGATGCAACACGAGTGGGCTACACTTTGTTCAGGGTGTGGTGGTGGCAGCTGGGGACTCTCCAGGGCTTTAGAGGAGACAGAGAAGAAGTTTCAGGTGGCCCCAGTCATTGCAGCTCCTGGAGAGTCCGGCCAAGACCTTGCCAATCCCAGGGCGCCACAGACAAACCACAGCGACTCCAGCCAGCCCAACCAACCACATCCGACCCTGCCATGGTCCTGAACATGTGTGGCAGCCCTGACAGAAAGAACGCCAGGGGGACAGAGGAAGGAAAAGGAAAGGAGGGAGGCCAGTTCGGAAATTAACCAAGAGCATGATGGACACAAGAAAACATAATAGACATGAAAAGCTGGCAGGAAAAGGGGGGCAAAGAAAAGCAAATTGGCAAAACAAAAAGCGTGATCCAAAAACACAACAAAACATTTTTTTTCAAGTTTATTTTACCTGGAATTAATGACAGGAAAATCCCATAAACATGAAGCAAATGTTTAATGCCCCATTGAGTGCCAACATCATGCCATCCATCTGTCCTTGCAGGTGTATTATTTCTAGTCCCAGGATGAAAAGAAAATTTGCTTTCCACATCTTTTATAGTACTTAAAAATACATATTTCCAAAGCTTTATTGCCAAAGGTCCAGCTTCCTTCCAGAACCCACAATAACTAATCATGTTACTGCCACCAAGTCGAGGAATTGGAGTTAACAGTTGGTGGGAGGGTTTGCATCCATCCTATGAGCAATCTCTGCTTTAACTGCCTTCGGAGTTAGCAATTCCTCCTGAATATTTATTTCTCCCTGAGGGAAAGATTTCTCTGAGAACGTTCTCTCTGCCCTAAATATTCACAATTCTTGATCTGTTTTTCTTCTATTTGTCTACTTAGAGCTTTTGCTGGAATCAATTTTATTAATTTCCTTCTGAAAATTAGCAAGTTGAAGTAAATCACAGGGCGCTTTTTCCTCTCTGCCACGTGACTTCCCTCACTCTCCGGGTTTTTCTCTCAATGCTAGGTCACCAAGGTCACTACTTTCTCTCTAGGACTTCTCTTCCAATTTAAAGGGATAAGAAAGGAAGAAAAAGAGGGAAAAGGAGGAAAGATGGAAGGAAGGAAAGAACAGAGGAATGGACAAATTTAAACTAAGTTTAAAAACTATTGCAATTTCGCTCAATTCACAATTGCCAAGATGGGGAAGCAACCCAAGTGCCCATCAACCCGGGAATGGATTACCAAACCGTGGTGCATGAGTACCAGGGAGTACTATGCAGCCATAAGAAAAGATGGTGACTTTACATCTTTTGTGTTTACCTGGACAGAGTTGAAACACATTCTTCTTAGTAAAGTATCAAAAGAATGGAAAAACAAGTTTCCAAAGCACTAGATACTAATATAAAACCAATATATACACAGCCACAAGAAAGGAAAAACACAAGTATAGTCTAGCAGGGGGAGGGGAGAGGAAAAAAGGAGAGGGAGTGAGGGAGGGTGATTGGCAGATCTCACCTAATTTGCACCATGTCAGGGTGGTCAGCACGTCCTCTGGGTGAAGGGCTCAACTGCAACTTAAAATTGGAAACAATGTAACCTAAATATTTGTACCTTCATATTCATCTGAAATAAAAATAATTATTGCAATTTAAACATAGTAATCAACATCTATTTGACTAAAAGGTGCCATTTTTCTAACAGGTGCCTCCTGCAAGATTCAGAACACTTCTCTCATAATAAAAGACATCAGCCAACATTGTAGCAAGATCTCTCTGGTACGCCATCAAATTAACTGTTACATATAAACCTAGACTGTCAGGCTTCTTGGAAGATTTAACTTACTGGATGAATTAAATCAGGGTCAAAATCATGTTTCAAAGCTAGGATCTCAGGTAGGTCACTTAAACTTTCCGCATCTGCAGTTTCCTCCCCCATAAAGTGAAACTGCTAGACCAGATTATCTCCAAGATCCTTCTAACTTCAATATTCTGTGTGTATCCTGTTTCTTGATGCAATGATTTTCATTTTACTTTATGAGAACACAATATTCACCAATTATCTAGGGACGATACCTCAATATTTAAAAAGTAATTTAAAAAAATAAAATAAGATAATAAAGGCTTTACTAGCTGCAGAGTGGATTTCCAGAGCCCCAAGCCTGGAGACTCAGTTGGAAGCATTCTGTGGCCTTGCCCTTTCTCATTGGCTGGCCTGGTGGCGGCCGCCTTGTTAACTGGCTTTTATCGTTTGTTTTCACAACAACCTTGAGACTCCTTAGAGCAAATTGCAATGGCAAAGCATGCTATCCAATTGGCAGTTAGGAAATCCAGATCTCAGTCCTCAGAGGAACGGCCAACTCCTTAATTCCACCCTGATGATGAGAGAGAAGTCACCAGAAGGTTAAGTGACTTATGCAATTGGGTGTTGCGAGCCAGCACCCACAACAGGATCCTGAGTCCTACTCTCTTCAGACGGCATTCAATTCCCCCAGCCGCACTTCTTCCCCAAATGCTTTTTAATCTGGCATGGTCCACAAATAAAGGAAATTGTGGTTTTCACATCATGATCGAGGCTATTTTTCCATTGTGAATAATAAAAGCAGAGTAACCCATTTGTAGCTCTGAAAGATTCCCATTCCAGCCACATTGTTTATTCCTCAGGCTTTCAGCAGTTTTTATTTCAAGATGTCAGTTTTTAACGCGTTTGCATAATTCTGCATTTTATTTTGGGATTCTCTATCATAACCATTCATTTTCCCCCCATCAGCTCAGTTGTTGAAAAAGAAAACTGCGTTTCCAGGCCAGTCCAATCCTGCAATTTAAATGCTGGCAGGACCCGTCTTCCTTTTCCCCCTGGGAGGATTAATTTGCTTCTTTTTTATTCTCAAAGTTTTATGATTCCAAATAAAGGATATAATGGTGCCATTGAGAGTTGAGAAAATGTGGAAGATAAATAGTCTATATGGGAACTGCTTAAAATGAGAATTGAGGTTTGAGGAAAGAGGTGGGAATTTTTTTATCACGTGAGTGTGGCCTCCTAATAGCAAAGATAGTAACGATAAAGGAAATTTCCTCCTTCTGATGAGTCTCGCCTTTATAAACTGAAGAGAGACCAAATGGTTCCATTTGTGTCATAAACGTAATGAAGCTGAAATCGTACTCCCAAGAATGTACTATGTTTAATTTTGAAGTTGGGGAGCAGCCGTTAAAACGTACGTTATTTCTGGGACCTACAACGCAGAGTCTGGGCTTTTAATCTTGATTTCATTGCCCTGAATGGTGACACATTTAAGAAACATGCTAGCTCTCTCTTCACTTCTCTTCTCCTCCTCCTCTCCCCCCTGTCCCCCCGTGTGTCTTCTCTCTCTCTCTCTCCCTCCCTCCTTAATGCTGCTCTGCAGCTTCCCCACCAATAAAGACCTTTCATACAAAAAAAAAAAAAAAGAAACATGCTAAAATCATCTGCAGGAAACTAGTTGACCAAGAGAAGTCACTTGAGTAGATTCTTTTGGTCCGGTTAACCTGAAACAGCTCCTGACTTGGTGGGAGCCACCTAGGTGAAGATCCATTAAAGTCAGCTTCAAGAGACCAATTCCTCAGCAGAGGGCTTTCCTTAAGGGCCCTTTGAAATTTTACAAAATAAATTGGGCAAATGTTACTAACCTCCAGGAGCTTATTGTTAAGGGTAATGCAGTAGATGTTTGTGGACTGGGCAGTACGTGCAAAGCTTTGTGGAGGAGGACAGAGGAGTCAGGGCTCGATTCCCACCCTCCAGGGCTCAGACTGTGCCATGGAACAACTATGTGCCCTCACCCTGCCGTCCCCAACCCCTGGGCTGCCTACCAGGACCAGTGTGCCCCATGGCTTGCTAGGAATGGGGCCGTGCTATGGAGGTGAGCAGCAGGGAAGCAAGAGAAGCTTCGTCTGTGTTTACAGCCGCTCCCACCGCTCACATCACCGCCTGAGCTCTGTCTCCTGCAGAGCAGTGGTGGCATGAGATCCTCACAGGAGCACAGACCCTACTGCAAACTGCACGTGCGAGGCATCTAGGTTGAGGCTCCTTGTGAGAACCTAATGCCTGGTTATCAGAGGTGGAATTGTAGTGCCCATGGATCTTCCCAAGACCACTCCCTAAACCCCCATCCACAGAAAAACTGGCCACCATGAAACTCGTCTCTGGTGCCAGAAAGTTTGGGGTCGACTGCCCTCACTGGTCTGCAGTCATGCTGAGTCCAGAGCCCAGGAGGGAGTCATTCACCTGCAAAGGTGTTACAATTCAGGCTACGTTTGCCTTGCACCCTAGAGAGATGAGAGACAGCAATGATTGGACGGGCACCTGACCACACCACGCCATTGCTTAAACCCTCTACATGGCTTCTGCTTCCCCCTCAAATAAAATCCAGCCCCTCAATCATGGCTTTCAGAGCTCTGCACGCCCTGGGCTCTCCCCAGCCCTTTGACTCTAGCTCCTACATGCCCCATCAGCTCACATTGTCTCCAACCCCCAGGCCTTTAGTGCTTCCCAGTCCATATAAACCCTTTCCCACCCACGGCACCCACTGCCTCTGCCAAGGGAGCGTCTGTCTCCAGGCCACACAGCCTCTTCTCACCATTCCCATCTCTGCTGGGCGTTACCTCTCCAATGAGGCCTCCCCTGAGCACCCAACTCCAATCAGGCCTCCTCGTCCCCATCACTGTTCTCTCTTGGGTCACCCTGGTTTATCTTCCTCAAAGCGTTCATCACCCTCAAAACTCAGCTGTCTTTCTTCCTGCCCTACCTCAGAACGTCGATTCCACAAGACAAAGGAGTTTTCTGAGTCATTTACTGTGATATCTCCTATATTTGGGTAGTGCCAGGTGCTCAGTTAGTATCAGGTGAATGAATGAATAGAAAAATAAAGATAGCAGTTGGAGGGGTGAGGACAGCGAACAAAGGCACCACAATGAGGTTTAAGCAGGAAAAGCATTTCGAATCTTAGAGGGAACTGCAGAAATGTGACTTTGCAGGAGGCCTGTGGCCTTGAAAACCACCATTCACTCTCCAAAATTTAATGAATCTCCAAAATGTCAAAGTTCAAGATGGTAAAGAACTTGGGATCACTGCCTTACCTCCACATCCTTCAAAGTTCGCACTGTTGATAAAACTTGTTCCCGTCATATTTTTTACTTACATGTGGAATAAATATTTGCCGAGATGTGGCTTCCTCCAGGCCCCAAGCTCTAGAGCCAGGTCTTACAACATTCTCACACACAAAAAGAGACCTTGCACCCAAACGGAAAGCCCTGTAAAAACCCGCTTGTTCCCAAGCACGAGCTGGAGAGGCTGTAACTTTAAAATGTGTGGTTTTTATCTTCTGCGCCATGGTGGACAAGCCCATCTTTAAGTGTATGCATAAGTGTCAGCTGTCACGTCTGCGGGCAGCCAGCCAGCTCTGTGCCGGCCCTCCAAAGGTGGGGGTGTTATCAGCAGGCCATCGCAGAGCACTTAATGGACCTTCCCTCCTAAATAAACACCCGGAGACACGGGCAGCCTCGTCCTGCTTGTTTGTGTGTTCCTGTCAGGCCCGTCCATTCCAAGGGCCTGAAATGTTACACTTTCTTCCTGGAATATGAGATTGCACAGAGCTGCCTTCGTGGGCACTGGTGGCGAGAGTGGGAACAGTTCAATGAACCTCAAGTCAGGCCCTGCGTAGAAAGTCCCTATTGCCAGGGAGATTTATCTTCCCTGGGTGAGACCGTGACCCTGCACTCTCTCAACCCTTCTTTTCCACCAATTACCACGCTATCTTATTCCCTAAAGGGCCCACAGGGTCTTATTGAGACCCTTTAAAACCTGGAGCCAAGTGTCCAACTGATGTTTTAATTGCACTGGTCGGGGTGAGACGCTGGGTTAACTCCTTCAGAGGAAAGTGAACAATTTCCTGGAGACAGGCTAAATTAGGAAAAATGTATCATCCCCAACACACAAGTACAAATGCCTGGCCACCCCCAAACACTGGATTTGCATCACCATCATCACTGAGCCAGGCTGGCTTGGAGGAATGCAGAGGATGAATCTATATTTAGGGTACCCCTCCAACCCACCTGCTGCCAGGCACCGTCTGCTGTCCACCATTTCCCCCTAGAGACCTTTCTTAGGCTCAAATCTTTGTAGCTATCTAACTCTCACGGGGTCTCAAGGTGAGCTAATCCAAGTTTTAGGTGTCAGGAAGTGGTAACCCAGAATGTGCTAACGCCTTTCCAGCCCAATGGGATGTGCGTGAAGAACGCTTCTTATTTCTCTTCCCTGCGTCTCTGGCCAGGTCTTCCTGAAACTGCTGCAGCAACGTCCTTATTTTATGATTGTATGAGTTTAAGGTGCACCATGTGACATTTGGGCGCACACGATATAATGAAATGATCACTACGGCCCAACAAATGCACACACCTGACCCACAGCCTCTTAGGGGGTCTTGTGCACACCCCGCTCCTGCCAGTCTCCTGATTTGTGTCTGTCCTTTTTTGTCCAGCAGGAAAGAGGGCCTCCTCCCCACATCCAGCTGTCTAGTTAAATCAGCCCCAATATAATTAGGGGACTGTCTGTTTAGGGGAGGTTCTCCTAAGAGTCCCTCTGCTAAGAGAGTGGAAGAGCGACCCACTTCTGGTGGGAGTTCCAAGGGCTGAGCTGGGCAGTTTCAGGCCTTGGAGAGAAGGGGTCCTTTATTTCCCCCAGGAGCTCTGACTGAGGTTTCTTTTCCTCCTGACTTTTCTTTCCATAGAAGCCTCACAAATCCCAGTGTGAAAGGTGATGCCGCGTGGGTGTAAGAAAATCAAGATGCCTGCTCCAGTTTGTTCTCAAAACACAGCCTCGAAGCCTCTTTCTGTTCATCTCCATTACTAAGACAGGGGCATTTTTCTACTTACAGCAAAAATGAAAGTACAGCATATGATAAAAGGCACCTATCAGACAGAGAAAAGGGAATAGAAGGGATCTGAGTGGCTGCAGGGCACTTTCCCCTAACTTAGCAGACCCAGTAGTTCCAGACAATTCAAACCAAATAGAAAAGAAGAATTAGGGAAGCACCAGGACCCATTTTTATGTAAAATCTGTTGGTTTTATTCATTTAAATCAAAAAATAAACATAAAACAATCTCAGAGTACAATGGCTGCCTTAGACAGACAATAAGATTAGGGTATGGACGGGCGTTAACATCTCTAAGGTTTTTATTAAGACTACACAGATTCCTCAGGTGTTTTAGGTTCCATGATCCAATGAGTTTAGAAAATGGACAGAAATAATGTGAAATAAGTTTCTCAATCTTCAATCTCTACGAATCTGCACTGGGGATTTCTGAGCGGGACGTCTAGGAGGCGAAGTTACCCAGATGTCTGTAACTACACAGATCCTGCCTTCGAGGCCATCTCACGGGACTGTAGAGCCACAGGGTAAGCTGGGAGAATGCTGTCTTAGGGAAAAGGGATTGCACAAGCTGCCTGGCCCCTCAAATTGCTGGCCTGAGGCCAAGGGCACAAAAGAAGCCTTTGTGGGCCATAGAGCCCTGGCCCAGCTCCCTGGGAGGCTATGCTGAGGTGCACAGAGCGGCCAAATAAGGCCACAGTCACAGGTACTGGGGAGCCAGTTCATGGACACAGCCTTGGGAGCCACCATTCAAAGCACTGCAACAGGTGTGCCAGGACAGCGGGGAACAGGTGCATCCACATGAAAAGAGGGGTGGCTCCTGGGCCTGGGATGGCCTTGGGGGCTACATGTATGAGGCCCACCTCAGTAAGTCAGCAATACAAATATGAGGGGCATTTCACTTTGAAATGCAAATCCTGGCATGCAGGATATATGCATGTCTGATATTTATAAAGGGAAGGGTCCATCAAGGGAAGCAAGTCAGAGGAGTCAACGAAAACCTCACTGAATTCACGTGGAGTCCCTGGAGCTGGGTCTTTGCAATTCGGTGAGGGCAAAGATTCCATCCCGCTGTTGGTGGGAAGTCTCATTTTCTTGGGAGTAGAGAGTAGAACTTGAGAAGCTGTAAGGAGCTCTGGAGGCCACAAAGTACCTCAGTTTGAGCCCCAGTCCTCAAGGTAAGGAACACTGGGCCTCTGTTTGAAAATTGGCCTTGTCGCCTTAAATTATCCCCACTTCTCGTCTGGATACAACCTCGCAGGGCTGCTGCTCAGACGAGGTCGCATCAAAGCTGCATCGGGGCGGGGGGGAGATATATTTTAAAGTGACAGATCCAAGAGGCAAGCCCTGGGTGCTGTAAATGAGCATATTATTTCCAAGGTGGAAATGACTCCTGGAATACCCTGTAATCCCACATTTCTCAATTAATCTCATGTAATAAATTCTCCCAGGCCCTAAGGATCTGGTCTCTGGGTGACACATTGGAGAGAGAACTGAAGGTCACTCGACAAAAGAAAGGATACTAAATGTGCCTCTGACGGTGACTCTAAGGTCACATCACCAAAGCAGGTTTGCTTTTCAGGGACGGGAGACGAAAGGCCAGTTGAATAAGCAGCCCCCTCAGACCACTGCTGGGACGGCCAGGACTCCCCATTTTACACCAGTACTCTGGTCACTTGGTCTTCAGAAAGATCGGAGGCCGGTGCAAGGGTTTTCCACTCCGAATACCTTTCAACGTAATAATACTTAATACTCCCTTTCAAAACAGCTTCCTCTTTTTCCGAATATTTTCATGGGACTGTAACCCATTTGTACATAAAACTGGTTGAAAGTGACATGTTGAAAAGTCCAGCAAACACTGCGGCACACTCCGTTTTCAAGGAATATAAAATTGGGCTCTGTCTGACACCTTGACTGTGCTTGTGAAAACAGAATGTCACATCTCAAAAGGTTACTCTTGATAGTTTTTTTAAAAAAATAAAATAAACAGACCTCTCTGGGCAAACAGCCCCTTTGTATTCCCATTTCCATGGAAACACTGGCAATTGTTCTTTTAGTAGAATGGTCTTTTTCACTTGGTAAAGTCTCTAGTTTAGACAGCTTATTTGGGGACCCTCAGAATTCAGGAAATAGTCTTTATCAAGCCAGCATATGATATTTTGATAGAGTTTAAAGATAGTACCCACATGGCAGGCGTAGGGGAAGGGAAGAAGTTGTGTAATTATTCTTCAGGTTGGAGGAAGGGGACCTCATTCTATCCTGAGCGGCGCTGTCATCATTACCCATTTTATCCAATATCTCTACTTTGAAACTTCCTGGATCCAAAAGGTATTTGTTACTTTTCTTGCAGAGGAGTTCGCAGTAATATATGTAGAAACTCTCCACTCCACAAGGTGGAATTTAATCCCCCTCCTTTGAGTATGGGCAGGCCCTAGTAACTCACTTCCAAAAAGCAGAGTACAGAGAAGGATCAATCACAACTTTATGGTGCCAGGACCCTGCAGATGTCTCCTTAACCAAGCGACGAAGGTGTACTCAGCCCTACTATGAAACTAATTTATAGCTTTCATAACAAGGCTATAACCCAATTACAGCACAAGAACATGGGGAAAGGGGCAAGGGAGGGGAGGAGAGGGGGGAGGATGCGTGGAGGGAGAGTAATTGGTGGGCCCACACTTATGGTGCATCTTAGAAGGGTACAGGTGAAACTTACTAAATGTAGAATATAGATGTCTGCACACAATAACGAAGAAAATGCCATGAAGGCTATGTCAACCAGTTCAATGACAATTATTTCAAATTTTACATAAAACCAGCACATTGTACCCCATGATTACATTTATGTACACAACCATGATTTAATAAAAAAAAAAAAAGAGAGAGAGAGAGATAATTCGTTTTGACCACATGTGCTCCCTGGTGATCCCATGGGATCTAATGAGAAGGGCACTCCACCTCTAGAATTCTCTTCCAAACACAAAATCCTAATGTAATCATGGGGAAAAGTTAGACAAACCCCAACTAAGGAGCATTCTACAAAACACTTGGCATCAAAACTGTCAAGAGCATAAAAAGTAAGGAAAGTGGGAGACTGTCACAAACCAGAGGAGGTGAGGCAACATGGTGACTAATTCAATGTTTTCTGCATTTGACCAAATAACATAAGAAGAGAACACTAAACTAACTAAAAAGCCAGTTAGCCCCAAACGAAATCAATAGTTTAGTGAACTCTGCTGTACTAATGGAATTACTCCTTTTTCATAACATGGGAGACTTCATGAATTTATATTTTATAATGTCATCCTTGCAGAGAGGCCATACTAATCTTCTCTGTATTGTTCCAATTTTAGTGTATGTGCTGCAGGAGCAAGCATGCTCACTCTTAATGGATACACCCCACTTACGTGTTAGAGGTAAAGGAAAATGGGTGAGACTATGTGGGAACTCTCTGTACAATCTTATCCTTCTAAAACAAAAGTTTGGGTTAAATAAAAAATAGCCCCGTGAGAAGAAAAGGGGCGATGCTTTTGCATAATGAAGAGTACTCTTGTTAAGATGACATTACTGAGATAGGATTAGAAAGACAGACAAAGAGATAAAGGGAGAGAGAATACAATGGGAGAAGAAGGTCTAAATCCTGAAGAAAAATTAGAAGAATTCAAACCAGTAGGCAAATTATTTACAGTGCCCATAGTATGTGTGTCCTTCAACTGTGATTGAAATTACAGACTTTAAGGAAGAATTGTACAATTGAAAATTCCTGTGCCCCAATTTCTCAGTTCTAAATTAGTAGATATGAAGAAGGACCCAGTCACCCACGTTTTGTGAAAGCATGGCCCCCTCCCCAAACACACAGACTCTGGGTCTCTCTCTACTCCCTCTGAATCTGGGCTCCTCGTGGGCTGTGACTAATGGAATGCAGAGAAAGAGTGTCTACGTAATCAAGATGGGTAAATCCACGTTTCAACGTGAATGGGTCGCGTGCTGTCCACACATCTGGTCAAACGTTGCTCTGGGCACGTCATGAGGGAGACTCTGGATGAGATTATATTTGAATCAATACTCCCTCCCCAATGGGAGTTGGCTTCACTCTCCCTTGAAGACCTGACTAGGACAAAAAGGCTGAGCATTCCTCCTCAGCTACCTTGAGCTGGGATGTCGGCTGTACCCCACCTTTGGACTCTACCTGAAACACCAGCCTTTGGTGAAACTTCCAGACTTTGGGCTGGAACCACACTAGTGGCTGCCTTGGTTCTCCAAACCACAGATCAAGCCTGTGTGATCATGTGAGCTAGTTTTTTACAGTAAATCTCTTTTTGTACAAATGTACATATATATGTGATTCTGTCTATATATAAAAGAATGCAAATTCTTTACAATAAATCCCTTTAGACACGTATATCATATGTATACCCACACACATACATCTTCTTGGTTCTGTTTCTCTGGAGAATGCTGACTAATATATCAGCATACAAGATTAAGCATTAAGAGACTTATAACTTCTTTGTCTATGTGTCCTTCTTGTTACTCCATGATATGAGGAAGCCTAAGCAGCTTCCCAAACCCACGGGGAAGAGACCAGAGTGCCCCGTAATCCCTGCCAGGAGGTTCAGTGGAGCTCACAGCTGATAGCCAGCCCATCCGCCAGCACGAGAGCCCCCCTGGAAGATCCAGCTCCCAGGAAGCCTCCAGGTGTCGACCTGGGCAATTCCACGTGAAGCAGAAGAACAGCCCAGCTGAGCCCAGGCAATTCACAGCATGTTCAGGAAAAATAAACAGCGACCAATCTGAGTTCATTCCTGGAAGAAGTTAAGGACACACACATGTGAAAGTAGCCAGGGAAGGGCAAGTACAGACACAGCAACAAGGGCAGCATCAGGTGGGAGAATCTTAAGCTCTTTGGGTTTACAAAGTAGTACATTGTAGTAGAGATGATGTCAAATATGCAAACGTATAAAGAAAAACGAAAACCTCTCTTCAGGATGAAATGATCTATGAGCATTTTTTTCTAAACAGAAGATGAAATTCTTCCCTGACAGGACTTTCACCATCAACTTTGAACAACTTGTGTGTTTCTTCCTACTGCTATTCTTTTTATCCAGTTGCACTTACCAGGGGAGAGATATTATCTGATTTATCAATCCCTTGTTTATTCCCTGTCAGGGGAGCATATTGAGAGCAATGGCAGCTCTTTATGAAGGATACAAAAACCTGGAACATGCTGTGTAAACGTTTTCCCATTCTTGCATTGTAATTGAGCATATTTTTTTTGACATGTAGAATTTTTAAATGTCTCAGCAGAGTAACATGTTCTTATATGTTTGCAATTCCTCCTGTTGTTGGGGGAGGCTGTTTTGTTTTGCTCAGGAAAGTATTTTGTATCTAGGGGTTAGAGAATTACCTACATTTCCTTCCAGTTTTTCGTGGGTTCATACATGGAGGAACACACAGTCTATGTGTGATTTGCTGACATGCACGACCTCCTTGGAAGGCCCCTCTTTCATCTCAGAGAGGCTGTCTTCCTGTCTTGAAGGCCCAGCTCTTTGAATGTGGCATGCTACAAAATAATAATTTAAACTGAACTTTAAAATAATTTAAATTACGTAGTTATTAGCAACAGCAAGACTGCTCTGTGGAGAACAGTTAAAAAAAAATAGAATGGCCTCATAAAAGTAAGAACTCACTAAATAAAATGTTTGAAACCCTAGATAGAAAAATGTGAAAGGAGTATCAGATTTACCACTTACAAGCTATGTGATCGTGAACAAGTTCTCGTAACTTTCTTGAGGCTCCTGTTAGTTTCCTTTTCTGCAAAATGGTGAGAACAGCTAACTTGAAAGATTGCTACGAGCATCAGACGTGGAACACACAGCTTCACAGGGCCTCAAACGTCAGCTATTAATGAGGGGTACAATGGTTTTCCTCCTCCACTCTGTGAGGTCCGGGCTCACCCTGCACACCGACAGGGCTGTGCTGTGCGTGTTGGTTTCTGGCTCCTCCCCCCTCCACCTGAGCATCCTCCCTGGCCAGGACTGCAGCTTTACTTCTGCATCCCTAGTTCTCACTGTGGCACCCAAAGTACAGCAGGCCCTCAAATAATTTGCATTGAATGAATATAAGTCTTCAAAATGTCGAAGAAAAATGCCAATCAGTGCCAGAGAATATCGAACTAAATGCAAAAGGTTATTAGAATGTCGGAGCTGCAGAGGAAACATTCTGCTATGCTTTGAAGTAACCTGTGAATACCCAAAAGGCAGGATGGGTATGTGGGATTAGGTGGAACTTAAAATTCTTGTAAGGCTGAAAAGTGATGGGAATGTTCATGGACTTCCCCTGTCCCGCCAAAGAGACAGTGGGCAACTGACTTGGTTTGCTTCCTTTCTCCATGCTCCTGAGGAGGAGTGGGCTGAGCTCAGCTTGCTGGAAGCCATTCAGTTACAAGAAACACAGAGGGGAAGGCGGCGTGGAGACCCGGCAGAGACGCAGAGGGGAAGGCGGCGGGGAGACCCGGCAGAGAGTTGCAGCCACAGCCACAGGGCTGAGCATTCACCAGCAGAGAGAGCACATGGATGGATTATTCCTGGAGCCTCTGAGGGGACATGGCCTGTGGGAGCCTTGATCTCAGACCTCTGGTTCCAGGCCTGTGAAAGAATAACTTCAGATTGTTTTGAGATAGTCTGTGGCATTTGCTCCAGCAGCCGTAGGAGGCAAAGACAAACTCAGAGAGAAATGTGGGCACATCAGAGAAGGAAGGAGAAGGCAGGGCAGCCGCAACCTTCCGTTACAGAAAGTGAGACGTCCACGGGTGGCCAGCAAATTGGTTTAGGGGAGGAGACCGGAAGACGTTAGTAGCAATCCCCAGGCGTGAGAAATCTTTAGGGCGCGAACTTAGCCCGAGAACAGCTACGAGCCCCTGAAGAACCCATTTCAGAGGCTGCACAAGATATGGTAGGAACAGATCCCTGAAAAGGAAGAAGAAATGTAAATGGAAATCGAGCATGTTCATCTTCAGCTGGAATTGAAGATGTCTGTGAAGGCCCCTGCTGAGCAGGAAGCTTCCACACTGCTGAGCAGGAGGATGTCAGTGAGGTTGCCAGGTTGGTGACAGCACAGTCACAGGCCAAGGCGGCCACTCCGACCTGCAGACTCTGCTCACAGCCGTTCATTGCACAGCCACCACTGCACAGCCGCTCACTGCACAGTCACGGGCCGAGGCGGCCGCTCCGACCTGCAGACTCTGCTCACAGCGGCCCACTGCCCTGCACCAGGGATGCGGCACACACTTGCCTGAGCAGTGACAGCTGTGCTGAGAAGTGAAGGCTCACCTGACAGCTTATCAAGGTCCGAGAATCACCTCTTGTTCTTCCCTCCTAACAAAAGAATCAAAGAGGAGGCCAGGAAAGGGCTCCTGGACATCTGAAGATCAATGCTCATAAAACCAGGTTTCTATTTTTTAAATAATACTCCTGGCCCCTTAGGTTAATAAGGGCCACTAGGACGCTGTTGTTGTTCAACAGTTTCATATTTTTCTACAGATTGGGAAATTCAAGGGTTAAGTTTAGTGAGAAACTTTATTTTCCAACTATCAACTGCGAAAGAATGACTTTATATTGTTTTGAGTGCCAGACCTGTCATAATAGCAATATTGAAAGTCTGGTCACCATTCAGCAAGTTCCACCCTGAAGACAATCAGGACGGGGAAAGTCTCCCATCCTGAAATAATCTGGCCCCACTTCCCCGTCTGAGGTATCAGGTAATTTTCTGTGCCGATTTGGCCTGAAACTAGGAAAGAAAAGTTCAAACAGGGACACAGCGTCTCTCTGGCCTAACCCTGCAGGGATGTTTGCCTTAACCATACATTTTTTATTGTCCAGTTAAGTTTTGAGTAATTCAGCTGATGGGACTTTCAGATCTGCCCGTGGGCTGTGACTCATTCCACCATCAAATTAACAGCTCTTTTGGAAAATGTGCTTTCCTGAGTAGGCCAAAAATTTCCACGGCTTAATTTCATCTCTTTCTTCCCAGAGAAACTCTTTGAACAAGCCCCATGATTGGGCTCTTCAGGGGAGTCTTTGTTTTCAGCCATGGCCCATGCCTGGCCAACCCATCACTTTCAACTTCCCTCAGTGTGGCTCGCCAGTGCCTTTCCCTTCTCTCCTTATCCGCTTATCAACTCTTCTTCTGATGCTAAAAGTAGGTGTACTTCTGCAAACAGCCGATTTGTGGAACTAAAAGTCGTATGGCAAAAAGAAAAGATGTGCAGAAGGGTGGAGCAAGACGCCTGGAGTCTCCATCTGATCCTCTGAGAACCGTGAGACTTGACCACGGAGCTTCTTCTCTGGCTCTCTATGTCCATTAAATAACGAGGTTGAACTAGATGACTTTATAGGTCTTCCACCTATAAAACTGAAGCGCTCCATCCATGCAGAACAGTAGGAAGCCATATAAAAATTTGTCTACGAAGTTCAAACAGCAGGCATGGTGTGATGTGGAGGTGACGGAGGGTGCGGGGGACACAGAGTCCCGACCATAGGCAAGAAAAGACTCATGCGCAGGGCCTGAGTCGACAATCTCTTCAGCAATGCTGCACGAGACAGCTGGCAAATATGTGGCAACCACCACATGTTTTCTTGTGGTTGCAGGCCCACACCTCAGCTGGGGCAACTCCAGGTGACACTGTGGCTGAGCTGGGCTTAGCTTCAGCCACAGGTGAGACTCAGTCCTACCCCACATCTCCAGTCTCTTGGGCCAGCTCTTCTCATGGCAATCCATGAAGCTAATTTATACACATGCACTCAGACCTCTGCTTTTGCTCCATCCTCTGACACTGAACTGGCCAAAATAAGCCCCATGGCCATGGTCAACATCAAAGGGCCCAGAAGTATATTCCATCCACAATGGGAGGGGCAAGAGAGACTATTGCTGGACAACCGTCCAGACCAACACACAGAGCTCTCCTCTTCCCATCCGCTCCTGTTCCTTTTAGTTGACTTGAAGACCAACTAAGACCAATTTCTGGAAGGCACATTTTTTGAAGAAAAAAGTCTTCAGGAGGTAATTTACCTAACTCACAATTTTCATGAGGCCAGCAGCAAGCTATGCCACTACTGTGAATAATTAAGTAATAAAAGTTACAATCTGGTGAATGCTGACTGTGTGCCAACCACTATTCCAGGCTCTTTTCATTCATTCTTTCACTTAATTGAAGCACCATTTAAACACCTCAACTTGATATTTTACCACACACAGAAAACCCTGTGCAAAATTTACCCTGAAGAAAAGATCTTTCCAATTCACACCATTCAAAAATATTGGGTTAAAAACATTTCATCATTAGTTGCCCAGGTTAATCAGTGTTCATTAAATCTCTCCGAGGCTCGGTGTTCCCAACAAAACCTAAAATAAAGTGTTATCCACAGGAGAGAATTCGATAAAGTGAAGATTAAGTGACAGCTTAAAAGTGAAGGAGCAGGAATTATGAGCTCAGATATGCCTGATTCCAAAGCCCAGGATTTTTTCCACTGTGTCCTGTGCTCTTAGGTAGCAAAGAAAGTACTCATCAAAATACTTAATTAACATTTATGGAGGGAAGAAAGGAAAGGTGAAAAAATAGAAGGAAAAAGGGGAAGAAGAAAGGAGGGGATGATAACTTTCCAAAGCAGGAAAACCATTACAAACCCACACAGCACAGTTCAGTGTCAAACCATAAAGTAAGGGAAACTAAATTTCCATTGTCCGGAATTGAATGGTCAGTTGGTAAATTCATTGATTCATTAAACACACAGTGCTGCATCTGGACACAAGTCGCCTTGTGATGGGAGGGCAGTTTCTGCCTGCACCCTACCCGAGGAATCCCACAAGATGAGGTACTGGGCATACACCATTCCCCTGTCTGCCATGGAGGCTTATCAGGCTCACTACTTTGTACAGATGGCCTGATGTCCTCTTTCCCAAGCTTGGCAATAAAATCCCTACACAATTTAATCCCAGTCTACTTTCCATCTACAGCCTCTTCCTGCCCTCCAAGTGCATCCCAGCTCAGCTTCCCACCAGTCGTGGCCTGTCCCTGTGCACCTGCCACCCCGGCCCGGAATCCACAGGCTCCTCCCATCTCCAATGCTGCAGTTCTCACTGGTCAAAGCCCAACCTAGTCACTGGCTCCTCAGACCTCTTCAGGAGACTCAGTTCTTCCTTCTACAGTGCCCTTACTTGTGATGGTTAATTTTATGTGTCAGATTGACTGGGTTAAAGGATCCCCTATGGGTGTTTCCAAAAGAGAAGAGCATTTGAATCTGCAGACTGAGCAGAGATCCGCCCTCACCAATGTGGGTGGACACCATCCAATCCACTGAGGGGCAGAATAGAAGAAGAGGCAGAGGAAGGGCAAAGTCAGTCTCTCTCTTTTTTTGTTTTTTGAGCTGGGACATCCATCTTCTGCTGGCCTTGAGGCCTCCAGATGCAGATTGAATTACACCACTGGCTTTCCTAGGCCTTCAGCTTGCAGATGGCAGATCACTGGCCTTGGCCTCCAAAGCCACCTGAGCCAATTCCCATAATAAATCTTCTTTTATATAGACACAGATACTGTAACAGGTGCCACAGGTCACAGGATCAACCATCTACATGGCCGTTCCCTCCACTGGCTTTTGACATCCTCAAAATACCTAATGCACCTTGGTTATCTTAGCCTAAAACCTAGCAGATTAGACCATTTTGCCTTCTTACGATACAGCTTTAATAGATTTTCCTCTCCACGGGCCACTGGTGGAGAGAAGCCACCTACTGGAGAGAAACAGGGACATGCTTTTCTGCACTCAGTAGAGCCAGCCACCCCTGAGGACAGGGCCCTGTCTGCCCAGCTTACTCCTCCCTTTCCTTCAACACTCACCCTCCCCATAAAGCCTTCCCCAAACCAGGCCCATCAGGTCAGAAACAATTTGGGGTTGCTCACTGGAACACAAAAGGAAAGTGGGAACCAGAAGAGAGGCTCAGATGGCTGAGACTCTGACACTAACAGGCTGAAACTATAGTCAGGAAGGGAGCCAGGTCTGCAACCCAAGGAGGATGGAGTGTGCACCAGTACCATCTGCCAGGGCTTGATGGGAACAGATTAAGGATTTGGGTTCAATACAGTAGAGCTCAGACAACTCAAGAGACAGTCTCTCTATGTGATCAGTCCTGAAAACACAAGAGGTACCTGGCAACCTCCTGCCTCTCTGTCTGTGCTGAGTAAGCTTTATTAGAGCACTTATCTCAATACTTCATAACTATTTATCCATCTAAGGCCACTATTAACACTTCTGCACCCACTGCTCCATTAGTCTGTGAGTTGAGTTCCTTGAGAGCAGCAACCCAACTGTGCCACCTTCTTCACATCACAAGCACCTAGTATGGTACTTAGACCCTCAGGGAAGGGAAGGATGAAGAAAAAGAAAAAGAGGAAATCAGATCAGGAAGAGAGGGGAGGGAATATACTCCCCAAAGTTAACATGGTGAAAGAATTCTGGGTTTCTGCCACCCTCCTGCCAGCCACAGAACTGTCCTGCCCAGCACTCTGCAGATTTGCCAAGGGCACTGTCCATGACCTTGCCCCACCAGCCAACGCCCAAGCACGGGTTTTTACTCTTCTCTTTCCCTTGCCTTCATATCAAACACCCCTGACATCAAATTCATCTGCATGATTGTCTCCCCACTGGAGACAATCCTGCTCTCTCTCCAGAAGCCAGCATGGTAGTTTTAAAGTACAAGTCAGAAAATATTACCTGTCTGTTCCACATCCTCCAGTGGTGATCTATTAGACTTACTCAAAACCAAAGTGCCCACAGTGGCCTCTGTGATCTCCACCTGCTTACCCTCCTGGAGCCCCCGAGCCCAGCCCCTGTGCCCTTGATTATGTCCCTGAGTCCTTCACACTCTTTCCAGTTCACAGGCCTTAACCTTGAGAACCACTCTGACCCTGCAGGCAAAGTGCCAGCTTCTCAGTGGGGCTCCCTGAGGCCCCTAGTGAAAGCAGACACACACATATGCAATCATACAAGTGCACGCATACACACATACTCTCATGTATATACATATAAACACACAGACCACACACACACACACATGCTTAATACAATCACATACACACTCATACACAACTCACACGCATACAGGCACACACATCACACATACGTGCACACCCACATGCACACAGACACACGTGCTCAGGTGTAAGCCATCATAAACATAAAGAGTAAGCTTCACAATTTCGTGCTGTTTCCTACTAAGCATTTGATACTTCATTTTTCCTCCAAAAAACGGTGCTCTTTACTGTAATTTCTCAAGTACCACGTCTCAGCAGTAAGTTTTGTTTTACATTAAGAGCTGGGATAACCTTAGGGAGTAAGTTTATTCTTCTCATTTTCAGAGTAGTCTGGAGAATTGCGTTTTAAGCTTGATACTGAGATTTTATTTTGTTCATGGTCTCTAATCAGAGTGTGATGCTTGACAGCCCAGGTCTCACGCCCGCTGAGAAATGAAGCCGGCTGTCACCACAGCATCTGAGTTAACCGTGCAATTCTTATAAACATTACAGGCCTTCTGGATCCTATGAATTGCCTCCATTTAAACTCAAAAGCCCCACGACATGGTTCCAGGGGCCTGTAAACCCTGTGATACCAGCCATAACAACTCCCTGGCAAGAACTAGGCTTCACTTCCGAAGCCTGTAAAAGACCTGCCTAACGGTTAGTATCGGTGAGAGCTGACCGTGCCTGGGAGAGCAGCCCAGGCTGGAGCCAGAGAAGCACATTTCCCCTGGGTGGGAACCTCTGCAAGCCTCAGTTTCCCCATCCCCAGGCAGGAGGCGGGACTACCTGTGCCACAGGGTAATGTAAGAACTCGGGGGACTCAGCACACATTGAGCAAAAACCTATCCTATGCAAACCCCAGGGAGAATGTTACATGACCTTCCCCTTGAGAGTGCAGAGACAAGGAAGGAGCCAGCCCCAAATAGGTCATTACGTGTTTTATGAGTATGTAAATGCTGTGTAAGTAAGGGACCTAGCATATGGAAGGGGTCTAGCAAATTTCATCTCTTCCCTAGAGATGCAGGGACTCCTAGAACCCGCCCACCTATAGAGTGACCATGGGACTCAGTCTGACCTGGACAGAGCCAGTTCAGTGCTGTTGTTCTTTAACAGTCGTTACTGGTGCCTCCTGTCACCATTGAAAGTACACCAGATAGGACAGCAGAGTACACAGGTACCTCTGCCAACATGCCCATTTTTATGGAAGCAGCAATTATAGCCCCCAGAGGAGCTGTAGTCTCATCTTCTTGAGCGACTTACTTCTAACAATAAAATATAACTAATGTGATGAAGCATTGCCCCCTGAACTGGGCACCTGGACTCTGACTTCTGTCTTGCTAGCAGACTCTCCCCCGTGCAGGTTTTGATGTAGTAGATTGCTCAGTTGGCAGCTCGACATTACTAGCCAGGAGCTGAGATGAGCTTCCAACTAAAAGTCAGCAGGGTTACTTAGTAAAGTATCTCAAGAATGGAAGAAAAAATATGCAATGTACTCAGTACTATTATGAAACCAATTTACAATCACTTACACTTTCATATGAAGAATAGATCACAACTATGGCCCAGGATGAAGGAGGGAGGAGGGGGGATGGAAAGGGAGGGGGGAGGTCAGATCGAGGGAGGGTGAATGGTGGGATCACACCTATTGTGCATAATGCAAGGGTACATGTTGGATCTATTAAGTATAGAGTATAAAAGTCTTAACACAATAATTAAGTAAACAAGATGAGGTATATATTAACCAGTGTGATGTAAGCGTTCCTAACTCTATATGAAATCAGCACATTGTACCCCATAAATGCAATAATGTATACATGATCTATGTGTTTATGATTTAACAAAAAAATAAAAAATAAAAGTCAGCAGGGATCTGAGTTCCAAACCCAACAGTCTTTAAAGAACTGAATCCCACCAACAACCACATGAGCTTGAGAGTAGACCCTTCCCCAGCTGAGCTTTTAGTTTGATTTCAGCCTCATGAGAAACTTGGAGGTAAAGCTAAGTTGTTCCTCAATTCCTGACCCACCGAAACTGTGGGTTGTTTTACAACCCAACTGTCCATCAATCCATGACCAGATTAACAAACTGCGGCATATGTACACCATGGAATACTATTCAGCCATAAGAAAAGATGGAGACTTTACATCTTTTATGTTTACCTGGATGGAGTTGAAACACATTCTTCTTACTAAAGCATCTAAAGAATAGAAAGAATATATACATCTAATGTACTGAATACTAATATGAAATCAATATACAAACAACTACATGTCCTCATGAACAATAAAACACCAGTATCATCTAGCAAGGGGGAGGGGAGAAAAGGGAGTGCAAAGGAGGGAGGGCATTTGGAGCCATCTCACCTAAGGTGCACAGTGTGAAGGTGTGGGTAAAGGGCTCAACAGCAACTTGAACTTTACCTTAGAATTAAAAACAATGCAATCTAAAAACTGCACCCTCATATTAATTTGAAATAAAAAGCTTATATGTGTGTTGTTTCAAAGCACTGAATGATAATTTGTTACACAGCAATAGATAACTCACACATGCCTTCAAGGGACACAGGACACTGAAGCTGGAGGGATGGTTCCAAACGCAGATTGGCCCGTGCTACCTTCTGATTGAAATTTGCCCTTCAGTGTCACAGGAAGCAAAAAAAGTGGCATTCAGTGAGCACCGACAAGGCGCTGGTCCTCACATACCCCACACAGTGCCCAGCAAAGTCAGGGTTCTTAATACTCTTTTATAGATGAGAAAACTAGAGGATTAAGTAATTTATTCAAAACCCAGAGCTAGGAAATGACTAAGCCAAACCTGAGACCACAGTTGCCTTTTGGCCACACTATGCTTCCACAAAACCCGAAGCAGCTTCATGCATTCGGGAGACCCCGCAGCCAGGCTGACAGAGGCGTGTGGACCCTAAGTCCTGAGAGGAGGGAAGTTCAGAATAATGAGGGTTTTCTGCACAATGTCTGACTTGGGAGAGGCTTATTGGCCTCCTTGTAAAAGTGGAATTTCAGCAAAAATAAGCTTGTTTATTATAAATCTCAGAGCTCTGAATTTCATTGGATTTGGGAGAGATATGTGAAACCTAAAGATAAAAGTTTAGAGTCCAAATTCTATGGATTACTTGGAACATAGCTACACTGCCCTGTAGACAAATACCTGAAAGAAATCCTCTAATGTACAAAACACAGGCCCAGGCACTTACTCTGCCCCCATCTCAGCTTAAAGTATCCCCTTGTACCAAGAGCACCCCCTGATCTCACCTCACCATTCAACACACACTCTGGCAAAAACTTAAGCCCCCTCAAAGTATCCTATTAACCTCACAAATCTCCTCTATACCAGAAGCCGCATCGGCCTTTAAAATCCAAAAGGGCAGACGGGAAAAGCTCTCAAAAACCTTACAAGGATGTTGAGGTGTTACAGGCTTGTTGTCAGAGAGGAGGCCTTTGATAAATTGAACATGAGTCCCTAAGAGCGGGACTAGCCAAGACGTCAACTTCTTCCGCCCCTCAGATTTATGAATCTTCCAGCTAGAGGCAAAAGCATCACTCCATCAAGATCAAAGCTCAGAGGGGCGAGAAGACCAGAGATTCCCCCGGGATGGAAATCTATCTGTTTTATGTAACATACAGGGTCTGTATTCTAAAAAGCACACTGAATAGGAAACCCATTTTAATAGTCCCCATAAAATAAATACTTCCTTTGCACTAAGAACACAAAAAGATGGATATGCTCCTTGCTCGGAATGTATGAAGCAAAGGTTAAAAGTTTCACTGTGTTTTCTGCTCATGGAAAATAGTTTTTGATTCATCAGCCCAGAGTCCAGATTTTTCTTGGAAGAACCAAACATGGAGACTGAGAGTTTGTGATGCTTGGGCTGGCACAGGTTGCTGCTGTATGATTCTTACTCTATAAAGGCCTTTCCAGCCATTGGAGTCAAAGTAGGCTGCAAAGACTGACTTAAAAGATAATACCTACACTAGAAACCCTTAATGGTTTGCAGAACTCTGTGCATTGGGCAAGAGTCTCTACATAAATACCACATGATTCACCAACTCACTGATATTCCCTCTTTTATATTTTGCTGTTTGGTGTCATGGCCATTGAAGGAAAGCTATTAGGCAATGCCATGATCATGGAAAAAGAACAAAGGTTGTAAAAAACCAACCTCTCAGTTCTAAGAAAAGAAACTCTGAAGAGGAAATGAAAATATCAAAGGGGCCGTGTGTCCCACGATGCATGTTTCGGCCAAATGCAGATGTTAGCATAGGGCTATTCAGCCTGAGTTTCCTCAGTCCTCAGCATTTTCAGAGTTTGCTAAGTCTAAAAGGTGAAAAAGAAGGTTGAAAATAAAGAGATACGTGGAGACCACCACTCGGGGATGAGCAGTGTTCCTGCTGGTCCCCTGAGCCTAAAGTCCTGCCCTCCATGTTCGTCCTCTCTGCTACTTACCCTCAACATCCAGTCTAAACACCACCCCCATGTAACCGTTCTTCCCAAACCTAAGCAAAACCATCTGCTGTCTTCGCACTGCTCCCAGCCTCTGTCACAGAATCACTGCATTCCCTCCGCAGTCGGTGCTCCCACCAGAGGGAGGGCGTGATGCTCCCACCAGGGGGAGTGATGTTCCCACAGAGGGTGTGATGCTCCCACAGAGGGTGTGGTGCTCCACCTGGAGCATGATGTTCCCACCAGGGATAGGGTGTGATTGTCCACCAGGGGGTGTGATGCTCCCAGCAGAAGGTGTGATGCTCACACAGAGGGTGTGATGCTCCACCTGGGGGCATGATGCTCCCACCAGGGAGTGTGATGCTCCCACCAGAGGGCGTGTTGCTCCCATCAGAGAGTATAGTGTGCTTGCAACAGAGGTATGCCCAACTCCTGCAGGTGTGAACTGCTTAGAACCCATTTTACAAACCCCTAGGATTCCATCCCCAACAACTACCATGGTGTCCAGAACTTGCTCCGTGAATACTTATTAAATCTACTTTTTTCTCTCCAAGATCCTTCTTTCTCATAACTACATGGATAGCAAATTACAACCTTAAAACATCGAAGAGAGGCACCATCCAGCATCACGCGTGAGGCCAGTAGGCAGGAACTGCTGTCTTCAGCTGAGGGCAAGAACAAAGGTTTCAAGGAACCACATGGGATGCTCAGCACAGTGAAGAGGAAGCACCACAGGGTGGCCCACATGGGCAGAGTTCAGATCCTGACTGCTCCCCATGAGACTCTGCACACACTCTGTGTCCCAGAGTGCTCAGCTGCTATGACAGCCTCCACAGACCACAGGACACTGCTTCTCACAGTTCTGGGTTTCAGATTCCCGAATGCAGGTGCCAGCAGATTTGGTGTCTGGTGAGGGCCACTTCTTACAGAGGGTCCCTTCTCCTTGCATCCTCATGTGGCAGAAAGGGCAAAAGAGCCCTTGGGGTCTCTGTTATGGGAGTTTTGCCCACACAACCTAACACCTCCCCAAAGTCCCCGTCTTCCAATACCTAGGAGGATGTCAATCAGTGTAGGAATTTTCAGAGAACACAAACATTCAGACATATGGAGCTGCCTTTTGTAGGCTCTTTAAAACTAGGACTCTTAGGATCAACTCTCAGGACTTTTAAGATTTGATGGACGTGTCCATATAATACCCTGCCAAGGCCCTGTGGCTGGCTAGTCTCTCAGTACTATGACTTCCTTCCTTTCCTCAAATGAGGAAACCAACTACTGCTGTCCTCCTACAAGACAGGGAAAATATATATATATGAAAGAGAACTGTGTAGTATCAGGAAGAGAAAACACACTTGTGTAAAGACCCCTTCTGCTCACGCAGGTAGAAATGAATAACTCATGTTTGCACCCAAGGCAATTAAATAGCCAAGCCCCACAGACATCCATCTATGCTTTAGACATGGGGGCTTATATTAAATTTTTAGTATGCTTAGGATACATAATTCTAAAACGAAATAAGATTGAACCAATGATGAAAAGCATACCATTTTCTAGAAGTCAAGTTTTAAATGTTTTTCTTAACAGAACATTAGTGTACCTGTGTGCAGGAGTGTGTGTGAGTGTGTGAGACTCAAACCATCTGCTCTATGAAAAAAAAGAAAAAAGACACAAGGAAAAGAAGGCCAATTGTAATTGGCAGTGAGGAAAACGGCATTCCTCCTACTCTTTGCTCAGGCATAGAGCCATCAACGTGTTATGCCATAAAATTAATTTTTGTGTTTTGAATGATTTACAGGGGAATAGAACTTATAAATCAGAACAGCAACCACTGCTATAAAAAGAGATGTATGTTTTTCTAAAATGTCGAAATGAAATACTTTGAAACAACTAGAAGACCTGCACGGTTCTCCAAAGGTAGCGGTAATTGAACTTAATCATGTTTCTTTGGATGTAAGGGATCCTACTGAGATCTGCCCACCTCCCCCTCCCCGACATGCAGTGATCAAATCGTCATCATCTGCTCTTATGAAAGCAGTTAATCGTGGTGATGCATCAACACTGTCACAGCTCAGTTTCCAGCCTGTCTGCTAAGTCTGTAAATGTTTTCTCACATCTTTGAATGAGTCTTTAATCAGATGCAATACTTAAAATAGTTAGGGTACCAAGAGCACTATCTCACAAAAGCCAACAAAAAAACCTCCCCCTTTTTTTCACATCCCTACACCCAACCTGGCCGTAGTTCCTCTGAAACTTGGCCTTTTCCATCCACCTCTGTCTTCGGCACCTTTGTCATCTCTATCCCAGCTGCTGTGACTGCCTCCTGCCTCAACAGTGGGGGCAGCATAAAAGGGGCTGCACAAAACATGGATGGAGTCCTGGCAGGCCCCTTCTTTGCCTTTCCCAAGGCCTCCCCAAGGCCCTAAGAATCAAATCCAGCACCCCCATCTTGGCTCTCAGGGCCCTACTTGAGCCTGGCCTGCTCCCAGCCCTCACCACCTCCCAATCTCTCCCCATTGATTCTTCCTATTCTGCAAACATGCCACTTTGTACACCTTTCATGATCTCAAATTTCTGAAATTTATTTTTTTGGAAACCAAGTCATATTCTGTCACCCTGGTAGAGTGCCATGGCATCATAGCTCATAGCAACCTCAAACTCCTGCGCTCAGCCTCCTAAGTAGCTGGGACTACAGGTGTCCACCACCATGCCCTGCTAGTTTTTCTATTTTTAGTAGAGATGGGGGTCTCACTCTTGCTCAGGCTGGTCTTGAACTCCTGACCTCAGGGGATCCACCTGCCTCGGCCTCCCAGAGTGCTGGGATTACAGGTGTAATCTATCACGCCTGGCTGCGTGAAAGATTTCAAATGGACAGATAGAGATGGATGGGTTTATATCTTGCATGCCAAAAATACCAAGAGAATAAACACCAATTCATTAATGGCCTTTATCTCTAGTGGATAACTTTGTATTTTTCTCTATCTTTGACCGCATTTTATAACATTTTGGAAATGAGCATATGTTAATTCAAATTGTTTCATGGAGAAAAGACTTCAACCATATTCTACAAGACTTCAAAGAGAAGAACTAGGACTTTTAGATGTAAACTCACAAAGGACAGGGATGTCCTGAGTTTTATTGTCCCCAGAAGTCCTTCACAGTGGTTGGCCAATCAAATAATTCTAACCCTAGTTTTAGTTTTGATCATCTCTAGAATTCTTTCATATTGTTTGTCTAATCAATTGTTGCAAAGCCCACTCTGATTCTTCCCTCCTGAAATGTGGGCAAAGTGCATTTGGGGCCAGAAGAATATAAAGTACAGCTGCTGAAAATAGTGGTTGAGTTAGGGAGAGAGTCTGAAGTCACATCGGCTCTCAAGCATCTCAGAATACAAAAAAATACTGCACTTGAACGTTTTAATCTTTCCAAGTAGATTGTAAACTCTATAAAGCAGAGATCATATCTCTGCCTCTTATTTGCTCAACAAATATTTATTGAAAGCCCACTACAGGGAGTCAAGAAGAGAGACTCAGCCGCTGGCCCCATGAGATCGCATCGCCATGGGCAGAGAAAGAAAATGAAACAAATTACACATGGTACTAGAGGGAGTGATTCCGGAGAATAAAATACAGGCATGCACAAAGATGGAGCCAGTCCTTTAAGTAGGATGTCAAGAAACACTTCTAAGAGTCTACACCAGAGCCGAGACAGGAAGAATAAGAAAGAGCCAGCCCCAGACATGGTAGGGAAGAGCCTTCCAGGAAACGGGGTGGCTGGGGCCAAAGCTCTGAGGCAGGAATGACACTGAGATATGAGAAGAACAGAAACAAAGCCTGCGTAACTGGGGCTCAGGAGGGGAGACATCAGAGGCAACTGGTAGGAGATGAGGGGAGAGATGTACAATCGGGGGAGCAGGCAGATTACAAAAGGTCTTACCTATCATGTGAGGAGCTAGGGTTTTTTCCTAAGCTCAGTGAAAAGCCACTGGTATGTTGAAACAGGGAAGTAAAATGGTCTGGTCTAGGTTTTTAAAAACCCACTCTGGCCGCCAGGTGGGGAGTAAATCAGTGGATCAGGAAAAGACCATCTCCGAGGCTATCGCTAAGACCATGAGATTGGGGATAGAACGGGCAGCCTTGACGGGAGGGAAAGGGAAGGTTTCCAAGCTGGCGGTGGAGCCAACCAGATCAGCAATGGACTGGACATGAAGATACCCAGAATGAGGAGAAACAGGGACCCAGCAGGACTCTGAGGTCTGAAGCTTAGGGGCAGGAAGGCCCCCAGCGCCCAGCTCAGGTTCTTACACAGTAAACACGAGGTGATGATTGAGTGAATGAATGGATAGATATGGGGTAAGTGGATCAGGGTGCTGTGAGAAAGCCCAGAGCAGTGAGTGTGTGTGTCTGTATGTCTGTGTGTGTGTGTGTATGTTTGTGTGTGTGTGTGGATGTGTGTGTGTGTGTGTGTCTGTATGTTTGTGTGTGTGTGTCTGTATGTTTGTGTGTGTTTGTGTGTGTGTGTGTGTGTGTCTGTATGTTTGTGTGTGTGTGTATGTTTGTGTGTGTGTGGATGTGTGTGTCTGTGTGTGGGTGTGTTGTATGTTTGTGTGTGTGTGTGTCTGTATGTTTGTGTGTGTGTGTCTGTATGTTTGTGTGTGTTTGTGTGTGTGTGTGTCTGTATGTTTGTGTGTGTGGATGTGTGTGTCTGTGTGTGGGTGTGTTGTATGTTTGTGTGTGTGTGTCTGTATGTTTGTGTGTGTGTCTGTATGTTTGTGTGTGTGTGTGGGTGTGTTGTATGTTTGTGTGTGTGTGTCTGTATGTCTGTGTGTGTGTGTGTCTGTATGTTTGTGTGTGTGTGTGTCTGTATTTTTGTGTGTGTGTGTGTGTGTGTTGTATGTTTGTGTGTGTGTGTGTGTCTGTATTTTTGTGTGTGTGTGTGTCTGTATGTTTGTGTGTGTTTGTCTGTAT
>CAUYRH010153990.1:0-47320 GCA_963574655.1 Perodicticus potto | reverse complement strand
AATATATTACAAGGGCAGGTATAGGGAATAATAAATCCTATTTGAAGGAATGAAGATATCTTGGAGTGTGGTCCTTCAATAGCTGCTGCTGCTTCTTCTTCTTCTTCTTCTTCTTCTTCTTCTTCTTCTTCTTCTTCTTCTCTCTCTCTCTCTCTGTTTTTTATGTTAAGTGGTTCAGCTTTGGTAAGAGCCTAACAAATTAACATAGACTTTAAGGGTTTGGACTACAAATGTTGTCTCACATCTGGACTGTCTTTGGCCCAGAAGCTCTCAGGAATAGATTGAAGTCTGACATCTTGGTAGTGGGTAATTAATCTGTGCAATAATTCAATTATAGGCTGAGGATTCTTCTCCTTCTAGGTGTTCAAAAAAGAGGTCATTTGTCCATATTTAAAAGTGGCACCCCATTTATAAAGTAGTTCTTCCAACCAACAGACCTGAGTGGAGCCACTAGGTAATAAATCATGTTAACTGGAAAAAAAGCTGAGAGAGAAAAAAAGTGGTTGAAACAAAGGTAGTCTAAGGGGTATTTGTTATTCTAAATGTTAAAAAAAATGTTATTTTGAGTAAGAAATAAATGACAGAAAGGTGGGAGGGTTCATAGCAAAGAATGTATACCAAAATCATCTAGAAAAGGAAACTTCTATTTTTGAAATTGCATGGAAAATCTCCCCTTTTATGTTAAGGGAAATTTTGGGCAGAGTAGGAAAGGTTACTTCTTCAGAAGGCTGTCATTCTGCTAAAATTTGGTGATTTTTATCCTTCAAGCTAAGGCAGGGTAATTATTCTTCTAATGTTTCCTTTCCTTACAGTATCAACCAATGTCTTGGTTTATATCAGACACAGAGGTGTTACTGAGTTTCTCTAATTGCTTAATTTGAAGATACATTACTTTGGTCTGTGATTTTTCTTTTTTCTGAGTCAAAGTATCATCAAAGTGCTCAGAAAGCCCTATTAATTCAGGAAGTAGGGAGTCTGCCATCCTACCTTAGTTTTCTAATTAAATATGGTACCCTATGGTACATGTGATTTAAGAGCATCAACAAAGAAGGTGGATAGAACAATCAGGATGTCTTTGCCTTGATTAAAACTACAGTATTATTTTAAGGCAGTGGTTCTCAACCTGTGGGTCGTGACTCCTTTGGGGGTTGAACGACCCTTTCACAGGGGTCACCTAAGACCTTCCTGCATATCAGGTATTTACATTACAATTCACAACAGTAGCAAAATTACAGTTATGAAGTAGCAACGAAAATAATTTTATGATTGGGGGGCACCACAACATGAGGAACTGTATTAAATAGTCATGGCACACCTTTCACCATTAACAAAGATAGACTCTCACTGGATAAAAGATTTAAACTTAAGACATTAAACTATAAAAATACTGGAAGAAAGTGCAGGGAAAACCCTTGAAGAAATTGGCCTGGGAGAATATTTTATGAGGAGGACCCCCTGGGCAATTGAAGCAACATCAAAAATACATTACTGGGATCTGATCAAACTAAAAAGCTTCTGCACTGCCAAGAACACAGTAAGTAAAGCAAGCAGACAGCCCTCAGAATGGGAGAAGATATTTTCGGGTTATATCTCTGACAAAGGATTAATAACCAGAATCCACAGAGAATTCAAATGTATTAGCAAGAAAAGAACAAGTGATCCCATCTCAGGGTGGGCAAGGGACTTGAAGAGAAAATTCTCTGAAGATGACAGGCACACGGCCTACAGACACATGAAAAAATGCTCATCATCCTTAATTATCAGAGAAATGCAAATCAAAACCACTTTGAGATATCTTCTGGCTCCAGTAAGATTAGATCCCTAAGTGATCCAAAGATATACCTGCCATTCGATCCTGCAATTCCTCCACTACATATATATCCAGAAGACCAAAACTCAGTTTATAACAAAGATATCCATACCAGAATGTTTATTGCAGTCCAATTCATAATTTCTAAGTCATGGAGGAAGCCCAAGTGCCCATTGACCCATGAATGGATTAATATTATGCAGCCTTAAAAAAAGATGGAGACTTTAGCTCTTTTATGTTTTCATGGATGGAGCTGGAACATATTCTTCTTAGCAAAGTATCTCAAGAATGGAAGAAAAAGTATCCAATGTACTCAGCCCTACTATGAGACCAATTTGTAGGCTCCCACACTTCCATATGAATGCTATAACCCAACTACAGCCCAAGATGAAGGGGAAAGAGGAGGCGGAAGAAAAGGGAGGTGGAGGATGGTTGGAGGGAGGGTATTTGGTGGGACCAAATGTGATGCATTTTACTAGGATACTTTTTTTGTTATTAAATCATAGCTGTGTACATTAGTGCAATATGGGGTACAATGTGCTGGTTTCATATACAATCTGAAATATTTTCATCAACCTGGTTAACATAGCCTTCATGGCATTTTTTTAGTTATTGTGTTAAGACATTTATATTCTGCATTTAGTAAGTTTCACCTGTACCTTTCCAAGATGCACCGCAGGTGTGATACCACCAATTACCCTTCCTCGACCCATCCTCCCCTCTCCCTTCTCTTGCCTCTTTCCCCATATTCTTATGCTATAATTGGGTTATAGCCTTCATATGAAAGCTATAGATTAGTTTCATAGTAGGGCTGAGTACATTGGATACATTTTCTTCCATTCTTGAGATACTTTGCTAAGAAGAATATGTTCCAGCTCCATCCATGTAAACATGAAAGAGGTAAAGTCTCCATCTTTCTTTAAGGCTGCATAATATTCCATGGCATACATATACCATAATTTATTAATCCATTTGTGGGTCAATGGGTACATGTTAAATCTACTATGTGTAGAATATAAATGTCTAACACAATAACTAAGAAAATGCGGTGAAGGCTATGTTAACCAGTTTGATTAAAGTATTTCAAATTGTATATAAACCCAGCAAATTGTACCCCATAATTGCATTAATGTACACAGCTATGATTTAATAAAAAAAATAAAATAAAGTAAAGTGGGTTGTCTCCTACAAAAAAAAAAAAAGTTTACGGCATTAGGAAGGTTGAGAACCACTGCTTTAAGGGAGTCCTTAAACAGTTTCTAAAATAAGAGATTGATTTATTTATTCTCTGTATATAAACCCAGATTATTAATCTGTCAATTTCAGCAAAAAAACGTCAGGGATAGTTCCTAATCATAATGTTATCAATATATTGTGTGGTTTCTAATAAAGTTTTAGCATCTTTAGGTCACAAAAGGTAGTGAACCAATTGATAGAGATCAGGGGGCATAGGATTAAAGAATCATAAGAAAATGCTAAATTCCTCATTCATCTGCATATTGAGAGTCCTTAATCAGATTATATAAGTCTGATCTTGAACAAAGTTAAAAGCTGTAAGTATAATGAGATCGGTCTTCATTTGCACTTACAATGTAAAACAGTATGAGCATATAATGTATGATAAGAAGAGTGAAGGGAAGTGCAGATCCATGTGGTAAAGGTTAAAGCATACAAAAAAACCAACAACAACAGAGAAATGAAGTGATATATGGTGTGATAGGAGAAAAGCCAATTTGGAGTTGTGTCAGGAGAAGCAAAGAGTTCAAATTTAGATTCTTAGATTTTTTTTTGTAATAGCTATGTTTAAGAAAGCCTTAATAGAAGTAATTTTATAACTTTTCCATACTGAAAAAAATTCTTATAATTGATTATTTGGAAACTTTAAACCATTCAATTCTCAGATGCCATAAAATAAATTTTCTTACACACAAATTCTCAAAAAGAGTGATTGAAGCTAAAAATTGTGCTCAGTAAGATCCTAGCATAGTTCAGAAGCCAGATGACATAGAGCTCTTTTTGCTAAGAACAAATAAGAGACAGAGATAACCAGGCTATGGAAATCTAACCCCTGCCTTGTCCATGGGAACCCTGAGAAGCTCAATAAATCAAGTCAACAGAACTAAGTTAAGGACAATAAAAAGGAAAAAAAGTAAAGAATTAGGCCAGGTTCGGTAGCTCAGACCTGTAATCCTAGCACTCTAAGAGGCCAAGGTGGATGGGTCACCTGAACTTATGAGTTCAAGACCAGCCTGAGCAAAGCTAAAGCTCATCTCTACTAAAAATAGGGAAAACTAGCCAGGCATTGTGGTGGGCCCTTAGAATCCCTGTTACTTTTAGAAGGCTGAGGCATGAGACTCACTTGAATCCAGGAGTTTAAGGTTGCTTTGAGCTATGTATGACACCATGGACTCTACCCAGCATGACTGAGACCCTGTCTCAAAAAAAAAAAAAAATGACATGGCATTTCTGTATAAAGGGAGCAGAGTGCTTGTTAATATGGAGTAGAACTTACTCAAATGACTAGCCATGGGAATCCAGAGATGGAAGACATCAAGGGTTCTTTGATATCTTCTGTTCTCATCAAAATGGCCCAGGCTGAGCAACAGAAAGGTCATCCCTAATCCACTTGGTGCCATCAAAAACTTTGGAGAAAAGTCAACCAGAGCATGGATGGAGAAGACTTTGTTCACAAAGGCTGGGCACAAGAAGCATTCTCACTTACAAAGGTATATGGATTTTCAAGAACGTTAGCAAGAGAGATCAGCAAGGTTTAGCTTGTTTTGAAAATAGTTGGTCAAAAATACTTCTCAGAAGAGAGATAAATTATTCTTGTAGATTACCATCCATTGGTTTGAAATTAAGGTAAAAGCATTCGGAGATCACTACTAGGGGCTAAAGTCAATTTCAAGAGGGGATAAGGAATAACCACAGTGAAATTCTCTGTCCCTCATGTTCTCTAACATCCTAACACAGTCATTCTCTAATCTGGGATATGGAGTTTGTGATGTGCTCAATCCTATAACTCAAGATTGGATCATATAATCTTTTAGCCCATTTAGCTGCAAAGAAAATCATCATGGCTCCCTTTTAGTCTGATTTTTGTTCTCTTTTTAAGTTCTCTAACTGGTGCAGGCCTGAGTTGTTTTCTTTCCTTAGTTCCCAGTTCCTGAAAAATTCCATAAATTCTCTTTGCCACCAAATAAAGTCCAACCTACCTCATCTTAGATTTAAGACCTAGCCAATGTAGCGACAACATACAATTGACTGCAGTAGACATCTCTGGCACCCCAAGTCCACCTTGCGGTCCACTTCTGCTTTTAGCCACTGCAATAGTGACCAGAGTCCTGGGAACTAATTCTCACTTCATGATGACCACATCCTGCCTCAAGCACAAGACACTCCTGTCCTCCCTCCCTCCCTGCCTTCCTTCTTTCCTTCCTTCCCTCTCTCCCTCCCTCCCACCTTCTCCCTCTCATTCTTTCTCTCTCTGTCTCTCTCTCTTTCTCTCCTCTCCCACTTCTCATATCTTCCAAACTTGCAGGATCTTGCTTATAGGGCTAAAAAATCAATGCCCTCAGGGACAAACTTTAATCAGGGAGTGATTGAGAGTCCATTGACAAATCACCTGGCCTCCTATCCTTAAGGTGTAGATTTCTGTATGTTTCTTACTGGGTATCAGAAGAATTGGATCCCTGTGACTTATAGGGGATAGCATGGATAATGCATCCTTAGATTGCCCTTCTTTTTCTGTCTCACTCTACCCACTCCTTCACTCCTCCTTCTTGGGCTTAGCTCTTAGGCAAACCACTTGTACCCAACTCCTTATTTCAGGCTCCGTTTGGGGTAGGGTTGAAGATCCAAACTAAGACATCAACTACACTTAATATATGTTCATTTAATAGTCATCAAACATTTATTGAGTGTATATTACAGTCCAGCCATTACCCAAGATGCTAGAGATACAGAAGTCAATTAAACAAAATAAAAATATTAAACATTAATAGACCTACACGAGGAGAAATTTACATCATCAAATTCAGAATATAAATTCCATATAATCTCAGGAAGCTAATATTTATACACCACCTGTTTATTCCTAGAGTTGCCAAAAGTTAGACAGCCTTCTCTTTCTATCTGAACCCTACAGATTAAAAAAAAACAACAACAACATTAAATTTTATTCTGATAAGAGTAAAACATATGTATCATTGAAAATTTAGGAAACATGGACAAATCACATAAAATAGAAGTAACCAGGTACCACTAGTATTCCGTTTTCTTACTGAGGAGCCAAGGTATGATTTTCCAGGTATTCAAATATCAATTTATATCATTTAGAAAATAGTTACCATTTCTTCCATATAGGTTCCAAGTATTCATATTAAAATTGTCCCCAGCTCCATTCATGTAAACATGAAAGAGGTAAAGTCTCCATCTTAGAAGAGTACAGGTGAACCTTACTAAATGCAGAATACAAATGTCTTCATATAATAACTGAGAATATGCCAGGAAGGCTATGTTAATCAGTTTAATGAAAATAGTTCAGATTGTATATGAAACCAGCACATTGTACCCCTTGATTTCACTATTGTACACAGCTATGATTTAATAATAAAGACAATAAAAAAAGAAAAAGAAAATAATAAAAATAAAATTGTCCCCAGGTGTTTTATATTTAATTGGAACTTTTTCTATTATATTTTAAATGGTTATATAGGAAAAATAATTCTCTCATGTTTGTTTCTAGGTAACCAGTTACTAAGTTATTACTAATTCTAATAATTTCCCAGCCATTTTCTTGAGTTTTCCACTTTGATAAAGATAGGTAAACCCTTGTGTCCTGAAGGTGGCTAAAGCCTATGATCTCAGCTAGGAGCTGAGGCGGGAGGATCCCTTGAAGTCAGGAGTTGGAAACCAGCCTGAGCAGTATAGGGATACATTCTCCCCCCAACCCATGTCCCTAAAAATAAAATAAAATAAAAACCAAAATAATCCCCCACCAAAAAAACCCAACTTCCTTCTTCATGCTCCATATCCATTCACAATTCCACTTCAGACTCTTTCAGAAGTTGTGGAGGGTTAATCATACTTGTCAAAAATCCATGAAAGATGAATGGGCAACATTTATTATTGGATACAACAGTAATGGAAATAATCTATTGTACAATAACAAGAATAGTCCAAGTTTCTTTTTAATGTCATATTTACTAGGTTGTAGTTGTCAGAATTATACTAACTTCAAAAATGAACCCGGACTCTTTCAATCTCTTTTTATAGAAGAGTTAAGACCACATGAGTATTCTCTACTTCTTAAAGGATTTATGTATAAAATTAATCTGAATCCAACCAATATCATGGATGTTCTTAAAATTAGGTTAAAAAAGGTGTCCTAAATCATTGTTCAATTCCTATTTTGTACTTCTTGATTCAATTTTTATCATTTCTATTCTTCAGAACATTATTACTTTTATTTAAACATTTTAATGGCATTTTAAAATGATTTTACATTTTTCTACCTGTTATGAACTTTTTCCATTTCTAGTGGAAGATATCCTTGTCCCCCCCCAACAGCATAATCTGTAATTCTCTCTCTTTATACAGGGTGTATATATTTCTCCTAGATGTATGATTATTTTATATAACCACCTCTTAAATTTGTTAACAATTCTCATTTGCTTGCTCTCTAATCCACTCATAACTGCTTTCACTTTATTCTTTTCTCCTATTTAGGTATATTTTTTAACATCCTTACTTTTAACATCCTTAATGTAATGATAATTTCCTTCGTATTTATGCTTTGGCCTTTAAAAATGAAAGTATTTATGACAATATAATTTTCTTTGAGCCTGGCTTTGATGGAATCTCATAAATTTGATAGGTGGAATTTTTAATAGTAGCTAATTTCTACAAAAGTCTGTAACTGCAGTGTTTATTTCCTGTTTGATCTAAAGCTTATTTAGAATGTTATAAAATTTCTAATGGTTTTTTAATTAAAATATTTATTATTAAAATCCATTTTCATTGCTTTGTTTACCTTTCATCCAATTTAAGAATGTCTGCATCTTAGGGAGGTGAAGCTGAGCTGTGCTTTCTCTACTGTCCCCAATCATCCTGCCTTTGAGTTGTCTTCAGTCCTATGGCTTGGAATATTTGGTTGGTGTCATTATTTTTTTCATGTATGTCTTTTCTCTCTGCTTCTCTAAATAGTAAAAGCACTTGAGGATAGAATTCATATTTTATAGTTCTTTGTGTTTACCATAGCATTTAACACGTTAAATGTTTATTTTATTTTATTTTATTTTATAATCTTTATCATTAAATCATAGCTGTGTACAATAGTGCAACCAAGGGCTATAATGTCCTGGTTTCATATACAATCTTAACTATTTTCATCAAACTGATTAACATAGCCTTCCTGGCATTTTCTCAGGTATTATATGAAGACATTTGTATTCTGCCTTTAGCAAGGTTCGCCTGTACCCTTCTAAGATGCACATGTTTTAAGTGATCAATGGATACATGTGTGTATTGCTTGATATTTCAGGATTGGTAAAACTGATACTCCAGACACAGGGATCAAAGCCCTGCCCAAGTGATGATGTCATTAGCCATTTTATTAAAACATGTCTACATTATATATTCTTATTCTGAAATATATCACATTAGGGTCATGTTGCCCTTTCCTGGCAATGATCATAAGTGTACTAATTAGTGCGATTATTAATAATAACCATTTGCTGAGCACATCTATATTTCAAGCAATCCTTTAGGAATGTTGTAAACTTATATCATTTTATAATCCTTATAGTATCTTTCTCAAATATGATACTTATTCTCATTTCTCAGATGAGGAAAATGAAGTTCAAGATCAAAACCATGCTCAGTATCCATTGGCTGGTGAAGATGAAGCCTGGACTAGATCCTACATTCGTCTGGTCTTTCACTTCTGCTCTCCATCAGTTTCTGTTAATCAATTCTTCAACTCATCTCCTCATCTCGTTTATTCTGTCCCACATTCAAACAACTAAAAGTTGGCTTTTTTCCCCCCAGATTTAATACTAAAAGACAGGGAACATAAATGTGAATAAAAAACATGGCCTCTGCTTTGGGTTAATTTCCAGTGTCCAATGGAGCCCTTTCTTTTACATACAACAACTTTTAAAATATTACAGAATGTACTAATTGTGTCTAGGCTGCCCTGCAGGCCTTCAGCCTCTCTATTCTCTGCCCCCATGATGTTCAGGTGTTTACCTCAGGGTTTGCTCAGGCTGATTTAGATGCTGGCTGCCAAAACTGGGGTGTGTGAAGTCATTGTATATTCTTTGTAAGTACAGAAAGAACCCAGTGTTTTAATAGACTTTCTCCACCCACCCTCAACTTTGCTTCTCTCAGGACAATAACACAAGTTTAAAGCCAAAGTCAATTATGACAATGTTATTATTTCTTGTGGGGAAAATTGACCTTGCTAACCTATAATATGCGCCAGACTCTTGAAACTTACACAGAAATCATTCTTGGAGAAGGGCAATACAAGCTTCAGAAACATGTTTTATGTGAAAGAAACAACTAAAGTATGTTTGTCCAGACACTTTGTTCATTTGGGCTCAGAATGACTCAGTGAAATCCCTTCCATAAGATCTTTTCTCCCTCAACTTGGTCTCCACCCACTTGGCTCAGACACCCATGAATGCTATAAGACTTTATGTATTGTCTGTTACCATGAACCACCTACAGTGACAAAGATCGGAACCACTGGAAACTACCGCCCTCACTTGAATCTCTCATAGGTTTTTAATTTTGCTAAGAGATTTCCACTGTTGCCAGAATCATCATGTTCATTAGCTTTGCCACTTCCCCCCTTTTTCTGTACCTTCATTCTGCATTTTTCTTGCCATCTAAAACTCTAGTAATTATATGAGTCCTCATTTATTTATAATTTTCCTCCCATTTCAAAATAAAGCAGGCTCCTTCTTTTGTTTATTACTGTATCCAAATTGCTAGAATATTGTCCAGCTTGTAGTCAGCCTTTGACGTATATTTGTTGAATGACAGAATGAATCATAATGAATCAGCATGATCATCCCTGTTGTTTTCCTCTCCATTCCCATCACCATCTTCTCCAGCTTCTTATAATCATAGTCATCATCTTCACCACTCTGGATTTCCACGTCACCATCATCATTTTCTCATGGTCTCTCACACATCGATGGGGCTTTACAATTCCCATGGTGGCTTCCCTTCTTTGCCCTCTCTGATATTCTCAGCTCTCAGCCCTGTTCTTAGGTGAATTAGGCATAGAGGAATTATTATTTTCATTCCATAGATAAGAAAGTTAAGCCCCAAAGAGGTAAATTAACTTGTTCAGCATCCCAGCCTGGGGTAGGAGCAGGGCCACTGCATTGCTTGTTCCCCTGTCATGGTGCTTATGCCACACTGTCCTGGGCAAGGGATATTTGTAAATAGCTTTTGCTTTTACAGTACTTCACATGGAGACTGGCACATGATAGGCATTTGTGAATATTTATTAAAGGAATATTTTAGTTCATTCTTGCTACTATCACAAAATGCCACAGACTAGGTAATTTACTGGTAATAAAAATTTATTTCTCACAGTTCTGGAAGCTGGGAAATCCAAGATGAGCCAGCCGATTGAGTTTCTGGTGAGGGCTACTTTCTGCATCCAAGATGGTACCTTGTTGCTATGCCTTCAGGAAGGTAGAAAGGAAAGAGGTCTAACTAGTAGTTCCCTCCAGCCCTGTTATAAGAACACTAATCTCATTCATGCCTTCTGCCCACCCTCTGCAGGCCCACCCTGATAATTACATAGTCACCTTGGTGATGAGGTTTCAACATATGAATTTTGGAGAGATACACACATTCAAACAATAGCCAGGATCTAATGGCACTCAAGTACTTCATGATTTAGCCTCTGGCTTTCTTTTCAATCTTTGCACCCCAAATTCTCCGTTTTTCAGCTCTGAGGAGCTGTTTACATGTCCTGAGCAGTCCTGGATTCTTGCACTGCCATTTTTGGCACACTGATATGAAACACCCTTTCTCATATCTCTCAACCCCTGTACCAACCTTCCTATTTCATAAAGGACCTCCCAGCGTAAGAATAATTGACCATTATACTCTTGGCTAATGATTATCCGTGTAACACATCTTTACAACTTCTTTGGAAAATTAATACATGTGATAGACTTCAAGCCCCCAGAGGGCAGCCAGCATGGCATTATTGTTATCACTCTCTCCCTGCAAATCCCGGTGACTAGCAGTGGTGGGTGAAATTTATTGAACATGTATTATTTGCCAGCCACCAGGTTCATGGATTTATATGGCTAATTTAATCCTCCCAGCCACCCTATACAATAAATGTCATCACTGCCTCTATTCTATAAATGAGGAACTAAGGTTCAGTGTCATTAAATAAGAAGCCAAGACACTCCTCAAAGCCAAGACATCAGCAAACAAATGAATACATTTAGTTTTTCCATATATAAGCCTGTCCTTGTGTATTTAGAACCTTGTCAGGTACACAAAATTGTTTAGTAAGTGTGACTAAATAAGAAAAACCACTACATGAAATGATTTCTAAGCTCCAATTCATTATGTTCTGTACTTGGCTTTCTTGGGACAGGTATCATATTTGCTCGGGACAGGCATTGAATATTTTGAAATAGTTCCAATAGATTGTTAAAATTCTTACTACACACACAAAAATAATAAATTGGGAAGGTGATGGATATGTTAATTAGCTTGATCGAATCTTTCCATAAAGTGTACATAGATCAAAATATCACAGTATATCCCATAAATATATATAATTATTATTCATCAATTAAAAATGAATAGAAAAGAAAGAAAATAAATGAAAACTGGCTTTAATGTTCTTAACAACTCTCTATGTCCCTGTTCTGGTGGGAAGATATGGTGGGTGGTATTCTCTATAAGGGAGCATGATTAATGTGGCTTTCTTTTCTTAATGCATTTCCTGTCTTACAAAAGGTGGCCCAGCAGCAAGTCCCAATTATAGGGATTATGTGCCATTTCCCAGCCCCTCTCCAGGCCACCTTCACAAGAATATAATCTGACAAAGAAGGTGGTATTACTCACCCAGGATGCCTACTTGAAGATGCTTAACCAAGTCACAAAGCCTCTTGCCTATTTCTTTCTGCAGTTTAGCCAAAGAAAAAATGGCTTCTTACCAAATTCCCCAAACCCATAATTTTAACAACAATTTCATTGTGTCCATGGCACTGTTTTCAAAGTTGCACAATAAAACTTATGCACACAGGGATAATTCTTTTCTCCTGACTCCTGGGAAATGGAGAAAACCTCAGAAATTTGGTGAAAGAGAATAAATTTACCTGACTTTATCTTTGCTGCTTCCAAATGTGGCCCTTGTCACAATATAAGAAGTGAATGGATCCTCCTGTAAGCAGTCTCCCATATTTAGTATACTCTCTAGAGCCATGCCAGCTTTGTTTAAAGAAGCAGTAGGAAGCTCTTTAAGATTCTCTAGTTTAATTAGCCTCTAATAAAGAATGGATAAATAAGCCAACAAAACTAACTTATATGAAGAGACTGTATATCTCCATTTTACAGACGAGACAACTGTAGCTCAGGAAAGGTTAATTATCTGCACCCTAAAATAATGCCATGGTGGTTTAGTGCCTAGATTTTGAAATCCAGAGAGTTGTAGATTGGCCACTTACCATTATGTGACCTTGGACAGTTATTTAAACTCTCAAAACTTTGGTTTCCTTACCTGTGAAAAGGTGATGATAAGGATATCTGTTTCATAGAATTAGAATAAACCATTTACTGTCATTTTCACCTGTATCTCTAGTTCCCAAGGTGATGCTTGACATGAAGAAGACCCTCAGTATCTGTGGCATGAATGAATGATGTGCATGGTGCATGATGTAGAGTAAGTAAGTGCTCTGTAGATGTTGGCTAGTTATTATTACTGTCCAAGGGAATGGCAGAGGCAGGTCTTTGTGGCCAGGTCATTCTTCCTTAGAGCTGTCCCTCTGTCTCATCCTGTCCTCTCCTACTAACACTATTTCTGAGCCACCGAAATGACTTTTCAAATAGATTCTGACTGTCTTAAATAAATACGATCACAAAAAATCTTGATGTTCCTGACTGTCAATGTGGAAAAAGATGCAGATTTTCTAACACTCAGAAGCCCTTTTTCTTCTAGACCCGCTAATTCCTTTAAAATTCTTTCCCACAGTGCTTTTATTAAAAACTATATGCAGTAGACTGAACAGCTCCTTGTGCCCCTGAGTCCTGCCTCTTTGCATCCATCATTCCTGTCCACCCCATTGCCTTGACCCTTTTTCTCTGCCATACCAAACTCTGTCCACTCTTCAAGTCCCAGCCGGATGAAACATTTCCTGACCTTTCTAATCCCTTTCTATCTTTTTTCTGAATTTGGCAATATTTCAAATTATGCTTCTCATGTGGCCTTTTCTTTGTTTGAAAATACATTCATTTGTAACAATATTTCCTATGCTACTTACATTATTGATTTTCAAACAAGTATGTCTGCTTAGATAGGCATATGCTAGTGTTACCTCTAGTGTTACAATTAAGCACACTATTTCTTTCTGAACTTCCATTTCCTCAACTCTGTGCATAAAATGACAATAATAGTACCTACATTTCTGGGTTGTTGCAAAGGTTACCATAGATATAATGCATTTCGGAAAGTACTTTGCACATAAAATATGCTCAATAAATAATAGCTTTTGTTGTCCATTATTTTTTGTTTCCTTCAGTAAAGATGCACAGAGCCTTTACCAAAAAAATGTCTTGCAGTTCATAAAACCAGCCTTGAAGTTTTCTGGCCTCTTGTCTTTGTTAGAGTGCGGTTTCCTACACATCAGATGCCCCTAAATAAATGATGACTCCAGTTTTATGTGCAGAACCCAAAGACCTCCATGACTTCTTTTATTAATAGTCTTTTGCCCCCTCTCTGGCACTACTTCCTTATTTCTGTGCTATTCATCAAGATGAAAGACCAGTGTGTGGAGAAACCATAGCAGACAGGGCTTCAGGATTAGGGAACCCACAGATGCCTTCACCACAAGTGGGGATTCTGAGGAGAGTCAAGCCATAGGGAGGGAGTCCAGTGAAGCCTATGAAGGAGCCATGAGGTTTCAAGTCCCTGAGACTCCTCTCCTCACCTCACTATTCCTCACCTCATCATCCCTCACCTCTCCTTACCTCACCCCACCTTACCTCACCATCCCTTACCTCATGATCCCTCACCTCACCATCCCTCACCTCACCTTACCTCACCCCACCTTACCTCACCCCACCTTACCTCACCATCCCTCACCTCATCATCCCTCACCCCACCTCACCTTACCTCATCCCACCTTACCTCACCATCCCTCACCTCATCATCCCTCACCTCACCTCACCCCACCCCACCTCACCATCTTTTACTTCACCTCACTTTACTTCATCTCACCATCCCTTACCTCACCATCTCTTACCTTACTTCACCATCCCTCACCACCCCTCACCTCACCTCACTATCCCATCCCTCACCTCACCTCACCTCATCTCACCATCCTTTCCCTCCCCTCCCCTCACTTCTCTTCACTTCACCACACCTCACCTTACATCCTGTAGGGGTACCTCCCATAAGGTCTGTCCAGGCTGCTTCTTTCTTTTTGGTTCTGCCTGTTCTGATAAGATTAGTTTTTATGCTAAGACTGGAAGCGGGTGTGGTGGGTAACGTCAGGAGGGTCTGGCGTTTGTGCAGTTTCCTATTGTGACTAGCAATGGTGCAGAGAAATTGCCCAGGAGTTCTGTTCTGTTGAGATTTCTCACTTCCAAAGGTCAACAGTGAACAGCTTTAGGAGTGGGGAAGGGATTTTGGTAAAGCTCTAACATTTAAAGAAATCACAGCTCTCAGCCCTGGCCTGAGCATCCCAAGGTTCCTGTCCTGTGAAGGACAGAGTGAAACCTGCAGACCCTGACAGTGAACATACTGGATGTCTTGCTTCAGTGGGTCATAGATTCCAGCAATTAACTCTTCAAGAGCTTTACAGCTTCTACCACTATGGTCAACAATTAGCATTTGTAACAGTCATGCTTTCCTACCAACCATGGCTTGAATTGTGTTTACAACCTCTACTGGGTCATAAGGGGGAAAATGTGTTCAGCACAGCTAAGTACAGTTATACTATATTAGGACTAGCAGGGGCCTGGGAGTTGCATTGCAGGATTTATGGTATGCATCAAGGTTTGGCAGCTTTCTTCCAGTGAAGAAACAACCCTTTAGGGCAACAACCACCCCCTTGTACTCCTGGAATCATCTCTATGTGAACCTCTTGAAGTGTTGGCTTAAAATACAGCTTTCTATCCATAAAGGCTGTACTAGTTGGCAGTCCCACCAACAGTGTGGAGTGTTCCTTTCTCTCTGCACCCATGCCAACATCTGTTGCTTTGGGACCTTGTGATGTGGACCATTCTCATTGGAGTTAGGTGATATCCAGAGTGGTTTTGACTTGCATTTCTCTAATAATTAGAGCTCCTGAGCCTGTTTTCATGTGTTTGGAGGCCATTCATCTGTCCTCATGAGAAAATATTCTGTTCATTGTCCTCACCCAGATTTTAATGGGGTGTTTGCTCCTTTTGTTATTGTTGTTGTTTTGTTGATTTGCTTGAGATCTTTGTAGATTCTGTTTGTTAGTGCTTTGTCAGATTCACAGCATGCAAATATATTATCCCATTCTAAAAGTTGTCTCTTTGCTTTGTCAATTGTTTCCTTAGCTGAGCAGAAACTTTTTAACTTGATTAGGTCCCATTTATTTATTTTTGTTGTTGCTGCAATTGCTTTTGAGGTCTTCTTTATAAATTCTTTCCCAAGGAAAGGGTTTTTACCATAATTTCTTCTAGAGGTTTTGTATTTTTGTGTCTTAGGTTTAAGTCTTTTGTCCATTGTGAGTTAATTTTTATAAATGGCTAGAGGTTCAGTTCCAGTTTCAGACTTTTACATGTGGCTAACCAATTTTCCCAATACCATTAATTAAACAGAGATTCTTTCCCCAATGTATGCTTTTGTTTGCTTGGAAAGAAGTATGGAAATTCCTCAAAGAACTAAAAAGTAGACTTTCCATTTGATCCAGCAATCCTATTACTAGATATCTACTTTAAAAAAAAGTCATTTTTATCACATTTGCCCTAGAAAGTTTATAGCAGCCCAACTTATGATTGCAAAGATGTAACAAAACCCAAGTGCTCTTCAACATTTGAATGGATTAATAAACTGTGGTCTATGTATGCCATGGAATACTATTCAGCCATAACAAGATGGGGATTTTAATCATTTGTTACAACTTGGATGGATTTGGAGAATACTCTCCTAAGTAAAGTATCACAAGAATAGAAAATAAAGCATCCACATACTCAATCCTAAACTGAAATTTGTAGATTAAAAACAACATGCACACATGACAAAAACTCAATTAAATTCAAGAAATGAGGGGGAGAAAAGGGGTTTAGTAAGTTCTCACCTAACAGAATGTACAGGCAAATGGCACATTTTCTCAGTTAAGGTCACAACTACAACTTGAACTTTACCTTACAAACACAAACAATGTAACCTAATCACATATACCCTCATATTAATCTGAAGTAATTTCTTTTTAATGTAGCTTTATAGGATCCACTGCAGAAATTCAGAATTGTTTCTCTGAGAAACTGGCTCCAAGAATCCAAGCTTGAAAAACACTTCAAAGTCAAGTTGGAGGGTAATAAACATGCCATGAGCTATGGAGTGCTTATGACCTTCTGTGTTGTGGAACTATGGATTTGTTTTTCCTTGTTAGTCATTAACTGGAGGAAATTGACTCCCAGTTTTAATCTGACTTGGACAAATGCGTAAATTTCTTAAATAATATCACTTTTGCATTAATTCTTCAACACATACATTTACAGAGCCCTTTATGTGTGCCAGGAACAATACCAGATGCCAGCATACAAAGAGGAGCAAGACATGAATTCTGATTCATGAATTGAAGGAACTTCTAGTCTCTTACCTCTTAAGAATTCAAGGAACTTCTAATCTCCCGAGGAAATAAATATGTACAGTTGGGTGTTAGAAGAGCCATGAAAGAGGTCTGCATGGATAAAATGAGACTAGAAAGGAGAGAGCAATCAATTCTACCTCGGAACATGGTGGCATTAGAAATATTTTCACCTGGAGAAAGATGTATAGGTGTTCACCAAGCAGGCAAGGTGAAAGAAAGTTATTATTCTAAACTTGTGGAGCAAAGACATAAAACAACAAGACAGGTTGTGGGAAGTGGAGGCAGTTCAGCATAGCTGGAAGACAGCTCTTATAATTGATGATGGGTGGTGGAGAAGGACAGAGAAAAAAGTCCTTGGGAGATGATGGGAAGCCAAATTATAGCTGTCCTTGATAAGGAATTTGAAATTTATTCTTTAGAATGGTTTCTTGAAGTGTGGACCTTGGCATCCTTAGAATTTCCACATTAAAATCAAACAACTGAATCAGAATTTTCAGATGTGGTGCCTCATGCTATATATTTTTATCTTTATCCCAGCTGACCAGCATGCCAAGCTTGGTATTCACCATTCCATAATATGGGACCACTGAAGGGTTTTATGCAGGGGAGAGAAATGATTAGCAAGACTGCTCATTGGGTGGATGACAGTTGGACTAAGGCTGGATGGAAAGACTCAGAGGGCTAGTTAGCAATCCTCTAGGTGAGAGATGCTGAGGGATTCAGCTAAGGTAGCATGAAACTTGGACATGAAGGATGGAGATGGCTTAGAATGCATGTTAAGAAAGTAGAATTCATAGGGAAGAGTCTAAGTCAAGAGTGAAAGAGTTCTGAGACTGTATTGACATCAGGGGCAAACAACATTTGCTGAAGGTTTGGGCCACTTTTATGAGGTCATTTTGTACAACAAAGAAGAATTCTCTTTCAGGAGGACTTTCTTTGCAAGGTGGACAGTAGCATGAAGTTACTTTCTTTGCAAGGTGGACACCTTTTTCATTCTTGTGCTTGCACATGTGCACACACATGCACACACACAATGTCTAAAAAACAATAGTAGTTTGAGAACAAGTGCAGGACGGCCTGTGAACACCAAAGGCAGCTGTCTCTTCTCAGACACATAATTCTCCGTCACGTTGCTAGAAGTGACGTGGTTGAGATACAGTCACTGATTTATATATTTGCATTCAACATGGACACAGAGAAAAGAGACCATTTTCTGACAAAATGATGTCTCCAAAATGGCAGGCTATCTATCATCTCATGGAAGAAAACCCATCAATAATGGAAGATGCCTCTTTTCTCACGGAGTTGGCCAGATCAGACACCCCAGCAGCTTTCTCCTACATTAATGCATTTGCTGGGCATTTCTATAAGACCAGCCCTCATGTGAGAATAGAGGAAAAGTACATTTAATAACGCTACAACAGTCAGAAAGTATTCTGGAACCCACCAAAGCCACTAACCTACTTCCCCCAAACTAAACTGAGAACACCAAGATCTGGCATCTATGAATTTGAGTCCTTTCATTTGAAGATCTGGAAAATTTATGAAGAGTCCTTAAGCCCTCGTTAGACAGAGAAGAAAGCGTTTCACTAGCTGCCCTGTTTGGAGTGGAAAGGGGGGTTAGCACTGGCCTCATTCTCCCCTGTCTGTTAACTTCATGCTACTGTGCCTATAGGGGCCCTAGGAAAGGGCTGTACTATGTATCAGAATTTAGTCTGTGGTTAAGAGCAGAGACCTGAGTTTGAATCCCCTCTGCACTGACAGCTGTGCTGAATTGGCAATTCATCCTCAGCTTCTCCACTCCAAGAAGTGGACCTTTATTCCTATTTCATAGGGCTATTCATTCACTCATTAACTCATTCATTCAGCAGCTATTTATTAATCACTCATTTTATAAATGATATAGTGCCCCCCCCAAAAAAAACCCCATAGTTCTTGTTTCCCTGGGAGTTTAGATTCTAGTGGAGGGAATCAACCATGAAAGGAATGAACTTGCAATAATGGATCAGGTGGCATGCTAAGAAGAAAGTAAAACAAAATAAGCAGTATGGGAGTTATGGGGGAAATGAATGGTCCTTTCTGAAAGTTGTGGTCAGGTGAGGTTTTTTCAGAATGTGATATTAGAGCAGAGATGTAAAGCAAGGCAGTAACCCAGCCAAACATCTGGGGGAGTTGGGTTCCAAGAAGAGAGATCAGCAAAGGCAAAGACCAGACCCTGAGGCAGGAGAAGACTCAGAATAGTTGAAGATCTGCAAGATTGGTGGCTCCAGCAATTGGTGGCTGGAGCAGAAGAGTGAATGAGGGAGAGAGGATTAAGCATTGGATATGTAATGGTAATCCTTGATTACCCATTAGATATCTAAGATAAGAGCCTTCTAGGCAGGGTGAACAGTAGATCTGTAGATTCTGAAAAAGGAGTGTTAGATATTTAAGATGAGGTAAGAACCAGAGTGGCAAGTGGATCTTCCAAGCTATAGAGTGACAGTAGGTGGGGTCAGAGAGCTGAAAGAGCCAGATCGTGTGAGGCATCGAGAGTATGAGGAAGACTTTGGTTTAATTCCGAGAAAGGGGGATCATTGGAATGTGCTGCGCAGAGGAATGACACGATCAGATTCGCACATGGATAGGATCATTCCGGATTTGAAATAGACAATAAAATGTAGGTGGCAAGTGTGGAAACTGAGCACCCAGTTGGGGGGGGGGTGGTAAAAGCTATAATCCAGGTGATTCAAGGAACTTCTAATCTCCCGAGGAAATAAATATGTACAGTTGGGTGTTAGAATGGTGGCTCAGTCCAGGTGACAGCAGAGGAGGCAGGGCCAGCGGAGGAAGCAGTGTGAGAAGTGGTCATATTCTAGGTAGACTTCAAAATTAGAACTGGCAGGCTTCCCCACTGGATTGGGTGGGAGGTGGCAGCTTCAAGTGGTATTTGCTCTGAGTCATCATGGATGCTCCCCGTAACCCTAAGGATAGTAGGCTCCTGGTCTTCAGGAGGAATGAGACAAATCCCAGTGCCTTCTCCACACAATCTATTGTCATGTCCTTGTCCTTTTTTTAGCTTTAATTTGAACCAAACCTTATCTGAAAAAACCATAAAGATCTTCTGAGATTCTGACATTGTAGGGATGAACTGCAAAGAAGGGAGAACAATCATAGATCTTTATTTATTTATGTATTTAGTTATTTATTTTTTAGAAGGCCTCATTCTTTTGCCCTGGGATCACAGCTCACAGCAACCTCAGACTCTGAGGCTTAAGCAATCCTCTTATCTCAGCCTCCCAAGTAGCTGGGACTATAGGCACCTGCCACAACACCCGACTAGTTTTTCTCTTTTTAGTAGAGATGGGGTCTTGCTCTTGCTCAGGCTGGTCTCAAACCTCACCTCAAGCCATCCGCTGGCCTCATCCTTTCATAGTGCTGGGATTACAGGTGTGAGCCACTGCACCTGGCCCATGGTCTTTCCCGATTGTACAAAGTACGACAAAATGGTGTTGCTGTAGTGAGAGGTCTGCAGCAGGAAACCGCAGGAGGGAACTGCTTGGACAGTCACATCATGTACAGTCCCTTAGAGCTCTGCAGAATGGAGAGCTCCCTTTTGTGAGATGAGACTTTGCTCGCTACAGCTGTGCCACCTAGCTGCGTCTCAGACTTGGCCTTTCTAGCAGACTCACCTGGGATACAGGTCAGTCCCACAGAAGGAGGTGGAGCGAGGGTGGGTGATGTGAAGACAGGCCCTACTTGTTCCCGGGTGTGTCATGTGCCCGGCACGGCAGTGCTCTAGTGAAGTGGATCCTGCCTCTGTCCTTTTCTGCAGGCTTCTCCCCTAGCTCTGCGGCTGCTCAGTTGTAGACCCATGTGTGAGGCTGTTCTCCTTCCTGAAGAGGGCTGTTCTTCTGCCTGCCTATTTAGAACACTGCACCAGATTTTATGATGATTCCACGTATCGACAATAATGTTAATTTAAAAAAGAGCCATCATTTTAAGCACAATAAAACAGCATGAACTCAGGAAATAGTTTTTATAACTAATAATTCAGAAGTACCTCAAACTCTTCCTTTTGTTTACTGAGCAATAAGTAGTGTTTCTAGAATGTTCTTTCTGACAATGGAAACAATCACTACAAACAACCATTTTAACATGAATGCACTCCCGATGAAAATGTACATTTCTAAGGGAATAATGTGTCCACATTTATATAGGCCCACATTTTGTTGAGCTAGGAGAGTGTTCATACCTTTATCATCTTGTTATTAGGAATGGGAAATTCAGAGTAAGAATAGTGGTTTTTCTCAGGGACTAGATACAAAATGGTTAGAGAAAGGAGGCAAGTTCCTACTAACATTCAGAGGGAAAGGTGTAGAATTTCCTGCTTGAAGGCTGAAAACTGAGTGAAGAACGAACGGGACAAATGTATGGAATTGGACTATCCACCCCAGTCCTGAGAACGGTGAGGTCCAACTCTTAAGTCAAGTTTACGATTATTCCTCCATCTTCTGACAAAGAGTCAACCTTCAATAAGCATTTGTAGATGAAATGAACAAAGGTTAGTTTGGGACTAGAATTGTGAGTGGAATAAAAAGTGGCTGAGATCTTGAGTATAAAAGCATCTTCTATAATTTCTGACTGTGAACACAGTCTAGAGCAAGGGTGGGGCTTATATTGGTACTAGGAGATGAAACTGGAAAAGGTCTCAGAAATAGGGCCCCAATCTGAAGGAGGCCAGCTCAAATCTCCCTTTTGAAGGTGGAGTCACAGTAGAGTCGTGATGTGAGCCATTTAACTTCCTCTCAGTTTCTTATACACAGATCAGCCCTGTTGATTATACACAGACTGTTTCCCCCCCCATTTTTCCAGTTTATGAACATAGAAAAGTGACCCAAGGGACTTGTAGGTGATTCAATGAAAACTCATGCTAACTGTTAGAGAAAATGTCAAAGCAGCCATCCTGCTGATGAGGTAAATTAAAACAGCCATCTTGTTGTGTGTTAGGGACTACCTGGACCATCTAGCAAGAAGAAACGTGTTTAACCACTGTTCCTACACAAACTGTGCTTATCTCCTCCTGTTCAGCCATAGAAAGGGCTGTCTTAAGCCTTTGTCGGTGTGGTTTCATGACTTGGTTCCACCAGACTGGTAACGTCTCCCTCAGTGTGGATCAGTAAGACCACGTACTCCCTCAGCAAACACTGCTCTAGGACGTGACTGGGAAGAGTTCTGCTGAGGCAAAGTACAACCCTATTCAGCCTTCCTCTCTTCCATCCCAGTAGTGTTAGTCTGAGTAAGAAAGGTAAGTACCTGATAATCAGTCCCAACTCTCTATTTACTTGATTTCAGTTTTGTTGCCTAGAGGTGAATTCCTTACAGGATCAGAATTCCATAGCTAAGAGAAAAGGATAATTTTATATTGATCCGGAATGAGTGGGAAAATATCCTTCAGAGAGAAATGTAAATATGCTCAACTAGAACAAAACCTCGGGGTAAAAATACAGTGTTCTCACCCGGGAGAAAAAGGTACGTTATTGTCTTTTCTCCGTGTGCTTTTCTTTTCTTATCTGAACTTTTATCAGATAGAAACCTGGTTTTGTTTGTGGCCTCTCTGATCTACACTTCCTAGTACATTCTGATCATCCAGCCAAATTCAGATTCATAAAGAGTCAACTTGATCATTTACCCTCTCTGTCACCTATGAAACAGAGTTCGAACGCCTTGGTTTCTCACTGGGCGCTGCCAATGCAGTTCCAGCCCCATGTTCATCATTCTCTCTGGCACCATCACCGTACACATGTGCTGAGCATTTCACACATGCCAAGGTGCCAAGCGCTGGGCTAAGTTCTTTACGTGCTTCATCCCATTTCCTCCGTACTATAATCCTATGAAGAAATGTTGTTATCCTTACGTTAGAAACGACAAAACTGTCTAAGCTTATATAGTTAGTAATCAAGCTGAAGCCCAAAGTTCATTTTAGTAACAGCCCCTTCCCATGTTCTCTCTCAGGGCAGACTTGCTTCCTTATTGTCCCCCAAACTGGCCTTAGGATTCTCAGCTATCCTCTTGCTATTACCCCTTAGAACTCAGAATGCCCATAACTTTTCTTTTTTCCAATCCTATTTCCAAAATTATTTTTTTAATATTTCAAATCTAATAAAGAAATTAAATTCATTTTAGGAGATCACAACTTATCTTCATACCAAAAACAGACCAAGAAATTATGAGAAATGAAATCTTCAGAGAAATATCTTTATGAATATTGATGCAAAAAACACTCAGAAAAACAGTACTGAATTAAATATAGCTATATGAAAAAGAATATCATGGCTAAGTATGACTTACCTGAGAAGTGAAATGTTAATTCAATATTCAAAAATCAATTACCAGGGTGGTACCTGTGGCTCAGTGAGTAGGGCACCAGCCCCATATGCCAGAGGTGGCAGGTTCAAACCCAGCTCTGGCCAAAAAAACTGCAAAAAAAAAAAAAAACAAAAAAAACAAAAAATCAGTTGCTACTATGTAGAAATCATCATAATAAACCAAAGAAATACCATATGATTATCTTAATAGATGACAAAAAGCATTTAAAAATATACTCCTTAGTTAAGGATAAAAACTCTTGGAAAGATGACTAGAAGAAAAAATTTTAAGATAATAAAGGATTTTCAAAATCCTATAGTTTAATGGTAAAATATTGAATACTTTCTTCCTACAATCTAAATGAGTTGAGGATGTCTACTCTTACCACCCCTTTGTACATTGCAGTAAAGGTTCTAACCAGAGCAGTCAGGCAAGAAATAGAAATTTTGATATACAGTAGAATCTCTAGTTGACCACCTCTCTACATTGACCACCTTTTTAAGTTGAACTGATTTTCATAGACGGGACATGTACCACATGTATGTATCAGTACAGGAGGCCTAATTCTTTATGTTGGCCACTTACTTCTGCATGTTGAACAGTTTGTTATGATCCCTTCAATGGTTTACTTGTGAGAGAGAGAGAAAGGTAAGTGAAAGAGAGAGAGAGAGAAATAAATACATCGGTCTCTTGTCATAGATGACATGATTATCTGTGTAGAAAACTCCAAGATCTACAAAAGCCACTAGAATTAACAAATGAGTTCAGCAAAGTTTCAGAATACAATGTCTGTAGCAATGAAAATTGCAAGCTGACATTTAGAAAGCAGCGCTACATACAACAGCACACACAAACGACGCATCAAACAAGCAAACCCAGGTCTAGGATCTGTTGGGGAAAATGTCAAACTATTACTGAGAAGCGTTAAAAAAACCTGAATTGTAGAAAAATACTATGTTCATTAATCAAAATGCTAAATTTGTTAAGAGTTTAATTTCCCCCAAATTTATCTACCCAATGCTTGTACATGAATCTTATCATGAGTTTAATTATAACAGTTAAAATCTAGATGCAATCCAAATATCCAATTAAATCACAATCAAAATTTCAAAGATAATTTTTCTAGAAATCACAAATTTTATTAAAAAACATACATCAAAATGCAAAAGACCAGCTTTAGTAGTTTGAAAATTAAGAACAAAATTGGAAATCTTATATAACCTAATTTCAGTAATTATCATAAAGCTACCGTTATTAAGACAGTGTGATATTGGCTTAAAATTAGAAATATGTATGTAACAAAGTAGAGTGTCCAGAAATAGATCTGTACATATATATTCAATTGTTTTTCCACAAAGGAATAAAAGGAATCCACTGAGTAATCTTTCATGCAAGTGGCGCTGGGAAAGACTGGATAGCCTGTATATAAAATCGTAACGTTTAACTGTTATCTCACATTATGTAACAAATTACCCTGAAATGTATCATATACCCATACATATTTTCCCAAACTACAAAACTCCTAGAAATAAAATCAGGAGAAACTGTTAGTGACCTTTCAGTTAGCAAAAGTTTTTCAAATAGGGTAAAAAAAAGCATAAATTCTAAAATTAAAAAAACACAGCAACTTAGATTTTACCAAAATAAACACTTCTTTATGATGAGACACTTTTAAGAGAATAAAAAAATAGGTCATAGACTGGGAGAAAAGTTTTTAAAATTACATATATCACAGAAACTGTCTCGAATATCTATAATGAATACCCGAGGCACTATAATGAGACAAAAGATTAAGTTAAACAATGGGCAAAAAGAGTTTTAAAAAACTCTTCACCAAGGAAAAAATATTGATGGAAAGTTGGCACATGATGAAAATTCTTAATATTAGTCATTAGGGAGGTACAAGTAAAATCAAATGACATACTACTATATACTTAACAGTACGGCTAACTTAAAAAGGTTGACTATGTTACTTGTTGGCAAGGATGTGGAGAAACTGGAACTGATGGGAATGTAAAAGGGTACAAAAACCTTCGGAGAACATTTAGTGATTTCTTAAAACATTAAACATATACTTAGCATGTCTGGGTATAGTGAACACTATTTGGGTGATGGGCCAAAAGCCCTGACTTAAGCATTATAAAAGGTATGTGTATATCAAAAACATTTGTGTCCCTTTAATATTCTAAAATGAAAACAAATACTTAGCATCTGATCCAGCTGTTGTACAACTTATAGCTACTAAAGAGAAATCAAAGCGTATGTTGCTCAATAACCTGTACATGAATGCTGATAACTGAAATCTGGAAACAATGCAAATAATCCATCAACAGGTGAATAGGTAAACAAAATGTGTTATAGGCATGCAGTGGGATTCTATTAAGCTATAAAAAGAATAAACTATTCATGAATGCAACAATATAGATCAATATTAAAATATTGGGTATAAAAATTAAGAAGAGTGAAAGTCCAAACTAACTTACAGTAAGAGAAAGCAAATTAGTGGTCACTTTCAGATGGGGTGCAAGGAGAAAAGATAGATTACAAAAGGGCATGAAAACTTATTTATGGGTGATGGATATGTTAGTGATCTTAATTAAAGTTAAGTATTTCATGTGTATACATTAAAATTCATTGAATTATACACTTATGTGCAATTTATGCCATTTATAGTTCAGTAAAACTATAAAACATTTAGGACAAAATTGTTTATAAAGAATAACATTCCTACAGATAATGAAACCAACTAAATGTAGATGCCCAGACAACACATGGAAATCTTACCTAACAGTCAAAATTGGAGAGCTACTATTCAAAGTTGAGCTAAAAGAAATTAAGGAAGTTATAGAAGCTCTGAAAAAACCCATAAGAGCATTATCGAAACTCTGTAATGAGGTGACCAAAGAAAAGAAACATTGGATCAAGAGATTGCTGAACTCAGAAATAATACAAAATAAAAGTAAAAATTTCAGAAATAAATACTACACTAGAAAAAATAATCACATGAATAGAGAGATATAAAAGATAATTCCTTAATAAAATTAGAAGATGAAAGGGAAACAATTTGAAAAGACAAAATTAGAAAAATAAAAGGATTTGCTTATGAGTGATAAAAAGAGATCACAAATAAAGAAGGAAAAGTGTACATATTATGAAAGTCCCTGAAGGACAAATTCAAAGCAAATATTAGTAAAAAAAAATCACAAAACTTCTCTGAATTAAAAATATGTCTTGAGCCTAAATACTGAATAAGTGTGAGTCATCCTTGGGAAAAATTAGTACTTACAACAGACAACCCTGAGACACTAAGATTTATTCCAAAAAGAAGAAGGAAGAAGAGGAAGAGAGAAGCCAGGTTTGTAGGAATGAGTACTCCAAGTGCCCAAGCCATGGTTGCTAAATATCATTTCCTATTAAAAGGAACCAAAAGTTCTGGGAGAAGTGGATGATTCTAGGTTCACAGCAGAAGGTAATCTTGGAATATTTTATCACACAGGAGGTGGGAAAGATAAAGTCAACTAGGATTATAATAAGGGATTTAGGAGCTGACCTGAATAAGCTTCTACTGACCAAAGGGGAAACTTGTCATTCAGGAAGGGTAATAACTGCAATGGGCTCAAAGACATTAAATATGTTTGAATCCATGATTTCATAATTATAACATTAATGATGATGGCAATGGAAAAATTAATAAACTGGTTTTGGACCTTTTCAATATGGTAGAGAACCATTCGTTATTTAAAACCTGGTAATTAAAGAAAAAAATCAACCTTTACAGGATGACAAAAGAGTTAATGATAAAAGTTCTTTCTCTGAAGTATTTCAGCTAACAAATGGGGAAGGAATGATGGAATTATAATAGTGCAACCCCCTAATGAATTAATTTGCAACCCCTAATGAATTAATAGTACTAGGTATTGAGCATCCGTGGCTGCTACCATCAAAAGAGAGATAACCTTTATGTTTTTCCCTTGGAGGTTCATGTTAAAAGTGGTCTTATGATCACATAATATCAAACCTGAATCTGACCTAACCCCTTCCAATTAATACAAAATGAACGATTATGACATACACAACATTTTTTTTTTTTTTTTTTGAGATAAGGTCTCACTGTGTTGCCCAGGCTGGAATGCGGTAGTGCTTACTGCAACCTTTAAATTTTAGGCTTAACAGATTCTCCTGCCTCAGTTTCCTGAGTAGCTAGGACTACAGGTGTTCACCACCACATCTGACTTATCTTTTAATTTTTATAGAGATAAGGTCTCTCTATGTTGCTCAGCCTAGTCTCAAACTCCTGGCCTCAAGTGTTCCTTCTATCATGGCTTCTCAGAGTCTTAGAATGATAGGCATGAGCCACTGAATCTGATCCATATGTTGTCATTACCAGTGGTCAAGGTGCTAGATCTCAAACTTATTCCTTTTGTCTGACTAAATCTTTGTATCCTTGAACATCTCTCCACTCCCCATCTTCCCAAACCAGCCTTTGGTGATTATAATTCTACTCTCCACAATGAATTCAACTGTTTCAGGTTTCGCAGGTGTTAAGGAGTAGGTATTCAATGTTCTCACCATGAAAGAATAGTATATGAGGTAGGACCATACTATATGTTAATTAGTTCAATTTAATCATTCCACAGTGTAAATATATATGAAAACATCACAAGTACCCCATAAATATATACAATGAATATTTGTCAATTAAAAATAAAATTAAAAAAAAAACAAAAATAGAAATGTTAAAAAAATCCCATGTACTAGGTTTCAGTATAAATTTTTCAGTTCTTTTTGACAAAAGATTAAAATGTTACTTCCATAAAATAATAATTAGTATTCAAAAGGTACATAAAGATATAAAATGTAAGCTGGTGTTAGAGTTAACTTGAGTTCTGTTCTACCTACCAAAAAAAGAAAAGAAAAGAAAAGAAAAGGAGGTTAGACCTAGCTCTGTAATAGTGTTTGAGTTTAGTGGGCATTTTAATTCAGCATCTACTCAGAATATGTTACTCCCAGGTGATTGGAAGATAGATACAGACAGTCAAGATCTTTCTGCATTCAAGATTTCCAGAATGTTGCTTCTATCATGTGTGTGTAGAGGGGAAAGAAAAAAGATAGAGGATATGAACAGGAGAGAGAGAGAGAGAAACAGAACTAGGACTGAATGAATAGTTGTAATTTTCCAGTAACCCTAATAAACACTTACGTGTCTTCGCTCATTTAATCCTTACAACCATCCTATGAATTGCTTGTTATTTTATAAATGGTTCTCTAAGAAGTTAGATAACTTGCTTTATGTAATGGCTGCCTGATTTCAAAGCCCATGCTTTTAGCTGTTGTAATATAATTACTTCTACCTCCAGCGGCTCTAAAAAGTGTTTGAAAACTGGTGGGCTCAATATGGCATGCAGATGTGCTTCATTTCGCTTGCACATCATAGACTCAGATTAGGCTAACTTTTAAACATTTTTTTATATACAAAATCCAGATCTTTGGGTTATTTTAAGAAATAAAAAGACTGGCAAAAATTTGCCCATATTTTTGCCTGGCAACATAAAGCTCAAATATGTAGAGATTACCCTCTTTAGATAGTATAAATATTCTAGAGCTTTCCCCAATCCCCACCAATCTCTGTAGATTCTTTTACAGTCTAGATTTACCCATCCTTCATTTCCCAAAGATTCCCTTCCCTGCCATTTGCCTTGTAACCTCTGTTCTGTAGCACAGCATTTAATTATTTAAATTACTTAAAGGCCCTTGTCCTATAATGTTTTGTGTCAGATTTATTTGTCTACATATCATGTTTCTATAATTAGACTATAAGCTTCCAGAAATAGAAATTATGTCTTATTATTTTGCATTTCCCATAGCATAAAATTGTTTAGGCATCCACAGAATAAATAAATAAATTTGATTTATCAATTAATACAAAGTAAAGTAAGTAGTGGCTATTTAAACTAGTAGTTATATTCTTAGTTGATTTAAGAAAATTTCTGAACCCCCATTCAAAATGGACTGTCATAGCCGCCCTACCAAAAAAAAAGTAAGTTGCTAAAAACAAGATTTGAGATAGTGGTGTTCTTTATGGTAGAGAGAGAAAAAGTTGGACTGAAAATATTGACTTTTTATCTTTGAAAAACCCATCTTATTCTCAAAATCATCACTCTTCGTGGAACTCATATTTTACAGCAGAAATAATCAGCTTCTGTGGGGGTGTTATTACTCACACTATCTTTTCTGTTGAGAGAAAAATGTGCTTTCAAAGCACAGGTTTCCAATCTTTCAAAATAAGTCATCTTGCTAGAAAATGAAAATGTAACTTTAGTATGTCCAGGTGTCACAATATAAAAGGAATACGTGTCCAACTGTAGCTATCTCTGGGGAGCCATAGTGGGTATTTTTGCAGACCCACAGCCCATGGGGATGCATGGGACAAACAAAAGCTCAGCTATAAAAAGTCATATAACCAAAACAAAACAAAAAACAAAAACAAGACAAACACGGTAAAGGAATTTTCTCACTTTTTACTGGGTTCTGTTCCACTTTCCCTCCTTGTGACATGAGGAAAACAGAATTTTTCTATCTTTTAAAAATGTTAAACATGTTACTTGTTTATAATGCGCTGCAGATAGAAAGTGATTGGAAAGTCTAGTGTAGGCTGAGTTCAGTTGGCTCATACCTGTAATCTCAACACAATTCCAATGCTTTAGGAGGCCAGGGTAGGAGGATTCCTTGTGGCCAGGAGTTCAAGCCCACCCTGACCAATATAGTGATATCACAACATCCATCTTACAAAAACAAGCAAGAGAATTGCTTAAGCCCAAGAGTTTGAGGTTTCTGTGAGCTGTGATGCCAGCTCTACTGAAGGGCAACATAGTGAGACCCGGTCTCAAAAAAAAATAAAAAACAAAAACAAATAAGAAAACAAAAGCAGATGTGGTATCATACTTGTAGTCCTAGCCATTTGGAATGCTGAGGCAAGAAGATCGCTTGAACTCAAAAGTTTGTGTGTGCCACTGCATTCTAGCCTGAGCAGATCCCATCTCTATCTCTGAAAAAAAAAAAAGAAAAAAACATATGAGAAGAGTCAAGAAGAGACAGGAGAGAGGGGAGAGAGGAGAAGAGAAGAGAAAGGAGAAGAGAGAACAAAGGAGATCCATGTATCTTCTGAAACGGATCCTTGAGGCCTCCCATTGCAGGTAGTTTCTAAGTTCAGCTTCTATGGTAGAATTCTGAGATACAGGTAGAGAGAGGGGCTGAGGACATTACTTTAAGACACCCTCACCATGAATAGTCAGAGGAATTTTGAAAGGCATGAGGGGATGGACCAGATGTATATCCCATGGCCAGTTTTGGGTCAGAGAGTAATGGAACACAGAACCAAGAGCCCAGCTTTTGCTTAGAGTGGCTATAGCTTTGATATAAACAAGGAGGCTCTAATGACTGCAGCCCTGAATAGTGTATCCTCCTTTGTTAGAACCTCTTTTATTAGACAATGAGACCTTGATGAATAAGTCATCAAAAGCAATGGGGCATCTCCCAGGAGCAAGTGAGATCACCAGGACATTTTTATATCAGAAGATAGCATAAGGGCTTGACCAACACAGAGCAAGCCTCTTGACTTTGTCTTCTTCTTGCCCTCATATTGGGCCAATTTTTCATGATCTGATCTCAATCTACCTTTATTGTCTTACCACTGATTTTTTTCCTGCTCACCATCTCTGCAAACTTACAGTCAAGCCATATTGGCCTATACATGCTTGTCCATATTTTTCTTTTTATGTTTCCACTTTGGAAAGGTTTTTCTGATCTATGAGGCACTCTTGAGATTCACCTTTTCCCTTGGCATTCTCATAACTCTTCCTCCTCATTTATTCCATATCGTCTGTCTCCTTGAAAGCAAAAAGGAACTGACAATTTTATGTGCCTTATGGGGCCAGGCATGAGTTATAACTACAATGGATACTTAAAGTAAAGAAGGGAGTTTGGTGAGAATTAGGCTTAAATACAGTAGTATGAAATAAAATTAGTTTGAACTATTAATTCTTCCCCTCCTATTATTTCAGTTTCAATTTTTTAATCTGTTAAACAGATTAAGTACTTGAACCTTCACCTTTTTCTTGGGTCTCTAGCTTTTATATCATGGGCCATAGATTTATAAGCAGTCTAGAAACCAGCAGAGAGGGAGCTCAGTACCACTTTCACCTTGGTATCATGTTATTATCTGAACCTCTCTTATATCTCATATTGAGAAATCAGATAGATGCAAAAATTACATACTTTGTATGCATAGATTCACATGGTTTTCAAAACTTTTTAAAAAATTTTAAGGAGCATCTTAATAAAATATAATCATACTTAAAATTGTAATACATGGAACAGACCAATGTGGGTCCTCCATATAAAACTTGCTGCATGCTCTTATGTGGGGTTGTGAGAGAACTAAGACCTCTATCACTTATGAATCTCAAATTTCTTGTCATGGCATAAGAGTTATTAAGGAAAGAGGAAAAAGGAGTCAACCTTGAGTAATTGAAGAAATTACTCAACGTGGAGGGGAAAATAGACCATTATAAAGTTATACATCATCATGTTAGACATCAGACCTTTACAGCATGCTTTTGTTTAAGACATGAGTTCAGACAATTAAGTTCATTCTAGAAAAAGTACTGCATACCTCATTGCTGAACATCACTACAGTCACCAGATGGCCAACGGGAGTACTTTGAAGGTGACCATATTATATTCAACAATGAGGTATGTAATACTTTTTCCAGGATGAATTTGTGAACTTAATTGTCCAACTTTGGAAACACTATTTCTACCTGATAAATTGTCATTTTTGCTTAACCATGGCCTTGTTTCAAGATATTTTATGTTTTTATGGGTTGCCTCTTAAAGATAATCAGTATGTCTGAGAATGTTCATTGTGCATGCACCGTTGCCTGGCTCCACTTGGAAAGAGATAGAAACAATACAAGGTTCAAGTAAAGAGGGAAGCAGTGAAATGAAAAGAGCACAGACCTCAGAGTTCTGAGGATCTGAGGATTGCCTGCAGATCTGCCACTTGAGATCATACTCAATTTACTTAGCCTCACTACACTCTAGTTTCAATAAAACAGGTCTTCTAGTGCCTTCTTTGAAATATTGCTATTAGAATGCAGTATTAAGTGTATGTGATGCATCTAAACTGGTTGCTATTCAGTGGATGCTTTTTCTACCCCACTCCATACTTTCAGAAGACAAGGTCAAGTGAGAAGCATTAGTAAATCAAAAACAACATCAAGACGCAACATCAACTTCCCATTGTGTCTTTACATTTTAATTAAAGAATGTCAATAGTTAACAATAATTTAGTTTATTTGAAAATAACTGGAAGAGTGGAATTGGAAAATTCCTAATACAAAAAAAAAAATGATAAATGCTTGAGGTGATGGAGATCCCAATTGCCCTAATTTGATCATTACACACAGTATATTTTGTATCAAAATTTCACACATATCTCACAACTATTATGCATATGTAAAAAATTAAATATTAAAAAAGAGGCTACATATATCTCATATATTAATTTATTATTGTGAAAAGGAAAGAAATGCACCTAACTTTCCCTCCATTCTCACCTCCCATCTATGTGTCTCTTCTGATACCCACTCTGGGGAAGTTCTGGGCTCTGGTGAATTCAGGCACACTCTTCAAGGGAGTGAAATGATATGGATTCTGGGAAAACTCTGGCCCCAGAATCACGAATCTGGGGGAGATATATGCATATCATTAGTGTCCTTCAATTTCAAGAATCTACAGAAAAATTTAACAACTGGCAAAGCATCTCTACACCTGAGGTTAGGAGAAGTTAAGAAGATGGAGGATATCCAAGGTATGTAATGCTTTACTTCCCATCCTCCAAGGATTGCTACCACATCTTAAGATATATCAAGCTAATGATAAAAAATTTCACTGATCTATGAGGACTTAGGGAGCAGAGAGGAAGCTCAACAATACGGAGCTACTGAATAACAACAAAAATGAAATAATAAAAGCATTTAAGGAGCTTCAGACATAGCACAGAAAGATATAATCAATTCATGATTTTTAGGCTAAAACTTTTAGGAGAGGAACTGAATTATCCAAAATGATCAAAGAAATAGAAAACTTGTATAGATCAATTGCCACAGCGATTAGTCAGGTATTCAAAAATCTGCCATTTGAAAAGGCATCAAGACCAGATAAATTCCAGTCAGTATTTTGTAACTTAAGAGCTCACTCTATAGTTATTTAAATTATTCTTCTAAGTAATAATGTGGAAATTTTCCCTCTTCATTTTGTGAAACCAACATATAGTTCTGAGTCAGGCCTAAACTAGTAAACAACACTTTTACCACATTCTGTGGGCCTTAACTCAGTAACTTGGAAACATGTAGGTGCAAGGACATCTGGGAAACGTTGCCCATGGGGTACTGGACAGCCACGTCCTAGACATAACTCTTCCCTATGGAGAGGGAGTGTGACTTTTTGGTGGGCATCTAACTATCTATATTATTGGGGGCAATTATTATTTCCATTTTGCAAGGAGGAAAACTGAGGCACAGAGTGTCAGTCTAAGAAGGTCACACAGGTTGTAGTAGTACAAGCCTCAGCAATCTCATACCAGAATCCATGGTCTTAATCATCATGCTAAACTACACTGCCTTGACACTATGTCATAAAGCTTTCATCTATTCTAGAAATAAGCACTGAGAAATGAAGCTAGAAAAAATACCATCTGTGTTATTAGAAGAAGGAAATTTTGACATTAATAGGCAGAGATATAAAAAGAAAAACACAATAACCACACGAAGAAAACTATGAAATGTCATCAAAGGATGTAAGAAGTATATGAACAAATAGGAAAGCATTGCATATCCTTGAATATGACTTCATAGTCTAAGCATGTTGATTCTCCCAGAAGTAATAACCAGGAAGACTTTATTTTTTTTTAATTAGAAAGATGTTTACATGAAATAAGAATCATTCTGTATTAGTCTGCAAAAATATCAACAGTAGGGTAATTGTCCTACCAGATATTAGAGTATACTATAATTATAAAAATGTAAGTGCCAGAGGAATAGAGAAAATATAATAGATAATCCAGAAAGAAATCCCAGCTTATATTAAAATTCAATAGATGTTAAAGATGCTATTTTGATTTAGTGGGGGAAAGGAAGAATTATTAAACAAATGATGATAGATAATATGACTTGTTATTCTTGATGAAGAAAATAACACTGGGCCTTTATATTACATCATCTGCAAAATTAAATTCCAGATGGATAAAAGACATCAAGGCAAATAATAAAAAATATATAAAAATCTTAATAAAAGTCAAAGATTACATATACAATCTACAACCAGAAGAAACTTTGTTAACCCAGACAAGAAGATCAGAAACTATTTTAAAACAAATAAACATACTTTATCATGTAGAAATAATTTTTAGAAATGTCTCCTGTGGAACAAAAGATAAATCAGTAAACAAACTGCACTGTATATGTGTATTGTGAGAAAATTACAGGGTAGCCAAGAAAAAAATTAACAACTTTAGTTATATATAAAAATACCTTGCAAATTGACAAGGAAATAAACAATTGAACAGACAAAAGTGAACAAAAATATGAATAAGTAAATCAAAGAAGTAGCTTTCCAAATGGCCTGCATACATATATAAAATTTCTCAAACTCTCCAGTGGTCAGGGAAATATAAATTAAAGTCATAATGAAATATCACATACCTCTCAAACTGACAAAAATTGTGAATGCTTCTATTACCTGTTTCTGATGGAGAATTTAAATGAGCCTTCACACATTACTGGTAGAAATGTGAATTGTTATGTCTTTTGGGGAACACAATCTAGCAGTATCTATTTAAAAATACGCACACCATTTGACCCAGCAATCCCGTAGAAATAAATAAGTCACATCTTGAGATAAAGTGGTTCAATCTATCATAAAAGAAAAGTGGATTTGTGATCCATAGTATTTTTGAAGAATAAAAGTGATTCATTGGTTTATGCGATAGGTCTCCTTTCATCAGTGAAGGTGATCTGCCCCTCCTCAGTGCTACCTGTGGTTTGAGTTTGAAATGCCACAACTTGTATGTCCCTGTGGCTCGGATATGAGTACTAAGTTCAGGCTAATTAAGGAAGACTTTCCGTATTTGGTTCAATTTCAAGGTGTCTAGACCTCAGGGTTTAGGCTAAGTGATTAGAGACAAAAGTCTTCCTCATTTGGTTTAGAGCAGGATAGAAGGGTATATATGGTTAAGAACTTCCCTCTGAGTTTTCCCAAGGAGAGCAAGTACAGAAGGCAGGTCTATTGAGGGGGAGAGGACAATGTAGGAATGTGAGTCTATTAATCAATGTTGCTACTCCTGGAAGGCTGTTGTAGTAATGGCTCCCAATTATCCACAGCTCCCTTAGGCAGTCCCCTCCCAATGCTCTGCACTTGGTCACATGGCTTGCTTTGTTCCAGCAAGGAGAGACTTGAAAAATGCTTATATATTTGGGTTTGCTTTCCTTTGCTGCCCTGAGGCCCCTGCCACTATCATCACAGTGTGAACAAGCTTGTTGTAACCAACTAGATAACAAGGAAGTTTGACCCAGTTATCCTAACAACCAGCCAATTAACTGTCAAACACATGAGTGAGACCATCCAAGGCCAGCTGATGACAGATCCCTGAATGAGAAGTGCTCAGGTTGGCCCAGTCTGATTTGTCAACCCATTAAATCTTGAGCTAATAAATGGCTATTTAAGGTCTGATGTGTTATACAGCTAAAGCTGCTACACTGCAAAAGGGCCAGAAGAAAAAATGTCATCAAACTTTAGAGTCTTCATGCTTTCAAGTGAGAGACTTAGGTGAATATAACTAAGAGTGAAATCATAAAAATGTGTATGGATGAAGGTCTGGTATACCAGGAATAGAACTGAGAGGAAAGGCCAAGCCTTGCACTGAACAAGTAGAATATCTAATCAAGTTGATTTAGCCCTAAAAAGAAAACAAACTGAATATAAAATAAAAGCACTGGAAAGTGTGGATGCTTAAATTATGTGAATAATGGAGTTTGATTATAAGCACATTTAATTTTCCTAATATTAAATTAAAGTAGTTCTGAAAACACGTGGTACTTTATATATAACAACAGGAGACTCAGGGAACGAATTCATTTTTGTAAAACATCTAAGCAATATTCAATTAGTTTGAACTAGCACTTATGATGTGTAATTGGGAAGAATTGTTTTAGATATGCGCCTGCAGCAAAGAGCTGGGGAAGCATGGTCAGCCTAGATCAATCCAAATGAAAGCCATCACCCAGTAAAACAGAAGTTATTATGATGACTTTCTCCTGAGCTTTGATTTCTATTCCTGTCTTCTATGAGAAATTACTCTCTGCCCAACCCCTTGTCTTGTTGTCAAAGGATCACTTCAACTGGCCTTTGTTAGGTGTTTCTGGTAGACTCAGGAAGATACCAACTTTAGCTGAAAGAATGGTGACCAGGGGAGGTGCCAGTAGCTCAGTGGGTAGAGCGCCAGCCCCATATACCGATGGTGGTGAGTTCAAACCTGTCACTGGCCAAACTGCAACAACAACAACAACAACAACAACAAAATAGCCAGGCACTGTGGCAGACGCCTATAGTCCCAGCTACTCAGGAGGCTGAGGTAAGAGAATTGCCTAAGCCTAGGACCTGGAGGTTGCTGTGAGCTGTGATGCCACAGCACACTTCCAAGGGTGACAAAGTGAGACTCTCTACAAAAAAAAAAAAAAAAAAAAAGAATGGTGACCAATCTGTTGCAGATGGGAATGTGGAGATTATTTTTTTGTCCCCAAAATATTTCTCCAGGAAATTACTGTACATTTGTTCGCGTTAGGCATTTCAAAGCATTTGCAATATGTTGTCAGTTGAAACATCATTATTATCCTCAGAGAGTATAATGCCCTTTGTCCAGATGAGAAAATTTAGAACAGGTAAGTTGACCAGCAACCCTACATTTTAGCAGTTCTAAAAACATATAACCAACTGCCTCAGCCAAGTACCCCATTGGAATATTCCCTCCTAGTACACTTTGATTCTCCATTAAAGAAAGCACTACTTTAAAAAGCCCAGTGACAAACTCTATAGTGCTAATAGGAGTTACCTATCCCATAAGTCAGCTTTCAAGTTGCTGGGCAGAGAGAAGGTTTCTCCTGGGCTGAGAATGCCTCCACTGTGGGGTTGCCCACATTGGCCCTCACTGTTAATTAACACTCTCTTCCATTTGCATCAACTCTCTGGCCCTTGTCCTCCTGTCCTGCATTTCTGTGGAACTCTATGACAACTAAGACAAACATGCAATTTTACAAATATGGAAGCTATTTCTTTCTTTCTTTTTTTTTTTTTGCTAAATTAATTTGTTCTGCATTTCCAAACCTAAAAAGTTTCTTTGAAGGAAAACAAAAGAGCGCAGAGAGTTGGATTTTAATTTTTGGAAACACAGACCATGTTCTCCCAGAAATCTAATTTTCTAGATTAATGAATCATATCAGACATTGTAAATTAGAAATTACTTTTACAACATGGAAAACAATGTGAATAAGTTGAAGCTGCTTATTGAAGAAGACATTGTGGTACCCCCATATGTCACACACACTTCAACAGAGCTTTGTGATTTCTAGGCTCAGTTGAATTGCCTTTTCCCCCTTTGGTCTTTTCACCAAATTGGGCTCCACAATGATTAGGATCCCCGCTCCCTTCTCCTGTGTTTTCTTTTCCTTAGAGCTTTAGGCAAGATCTGAACTATATAGAGATGCTGAAATACCAAAACATTCAGTCCAACAGCCCATTATAACATCATTATTTCCAAAGCATGACTATGCATATGATTTCATTTGATTCACGTAGATTTCTAAAGCACTTCTATGGAATAAAGCTGTGTGATAGGAAGACACTGGTATTATATCTCCATTTTATGACCAGAAGCCTTGGGGCAAAAGGCTTAGAGCCTGTTTGTATTCCTAACTTGTAGTCACTGCGATCTCTGGTTACATTAGGGTATCTCCTCTGGCTCCGAGCAGAAGGCACATGGAGGGCCATCATGAAACATAAATCTAGAGATGAAAGTGTGGGCCAGATGCTTACAAGACTGATTTTGTAGTTTATAATGTAGTTCATAGGAAAATATGAAAGTTACTGAGAAAGGGATTGGTGTAACAACAGCTTCTATCTGGTAATGTAAGGACAATAGCTAAGCTTTACTAAGACTTTCAACTTCCAGGCACACCCAAATACTTGGATTAAATATTTCACATTCACTATCTTACTAATCCACATGACAATCATATGAGGTAGGAACTATTAAGATCCCTGTTTTAAAGATATGGAAATCGAAGTCAACATGCCATAGCATGTGGCTTAAACAACAGAAATTGTTTCTGGAGGCTGCAATGTCCAGGATCAAGGTTTTGACTAATTTGGTTTCTGGTGTGTGCTCTCCCCTGTCTTTACATAGCTGCCTTCTCTCTGTATCTTTTTTTTTTTTTGAGACAAGAGTTTCACTATGTCACCCTTAGTAGGGTGCTGTGGCATCACAGCTCACAGCAACCTCAAACTCTTGGGCTTAAACAATTCTCTTGCCTCAGCCTCTCAAATAGCTGGGACTACAGGTGCCTGCCATGACCCCCAGAGATTTTTTAAAAATTGTTTTGTATTAAATAATAACTTTGTACATTGATGCATTTATGGGGTTCAGGGTACTCCTTCGATATACAATGTGAAATGCTTACATTGAACTAAGTAACACATTCATAACAATTATACTCATTTCTTAATAGTTTTGAAATGTGCCATTGCATCATGCACATTAAGTGAGGCCCCCCAAATGCCCTCCTTCCTCCCATATCCTCCTCCCCTCCCCTCTCTCTCCTCTTCCCTTCTACTTTCTGGACTATAGTTATGCTTTGCCATTCGTATAAGTGTGTAGGTGGTTATATATTGATTTCATAGTTAGTATTGAGTACATTGGATACTTTTTTCCCCATTCTTGAGATACTTTACTGAGAAGAATATGTTCCAACTCCATCCAGGTAAACATAAAAGAAATGAAGTCTCCTTCTTTTTTATGCCTGCATAGTATTCCATGGTGTACATATACCACAATTTGTTAATCTATTCTTGGGTTGATGGGCATTTGGGCTGTTTCCATGTCTTGGCTTTTATGAATTGGGCTGCAGTAACCATGGTGCAAATGTCTTTGTTGTAAAATGATTTTGGATCATCTGGGTGTATACCTAGTAGAGGAATTGCAGGATTAAACAGTATGTCTACTTTTAGTTCCTTCAGTGTTCTCCAAACTTCTTTCCAAAAAGGTCATATTAGCTTGCATTCCCACCAGCAGTGTAGAAGTATTCCCTTCTCTCTGTATCCACACCAACATCTGTAGTTTTGGAATTTTGTGATGTTGGCTAATCTTACTGGAGTTAGATGATATCTCAAAGTGGTTTTGATTTTGCATTTCTCTGATGAGTAAGAATGATGAGCATTTTTTTCATGTGTTTGTAGGCCAGGCGCCTGTCTTCATCAGAGAAGTTTCTGTTCAAGTCTCTTGCCCACATAGAAATGGGGTTATTTATTCTTTTCTAATTGATTAGTTCGAGTTCTCTGTAGATTCTAGTTATCAGACCTTTGTTGGAAGCATAAGCTGCAAAAATATCTCCTCCCATTCTGAAGGTTGTCTGTTTGCTTTATTTACTGTGCTCTTGGCTGTGCAAAAGCTTTTTAGTTTGATCAGATCCCAGTAATGTATTTTTGGTGTTGCTTCAATTGCTCAGGGATCCTCCTCATAAAGTATTTACCCAGGCCGATTTCTGCAAGTGTTTACCCTGAACTTTCTTCTAGTATTTTTATAGTTTAATGTCTTAAGTTTAAATCTTTTATCCAGTGAGAATCAATTTTTATTAATGGTGAAGGGTGAAGGTCCAGTTTCAGTCTTCTACGGGGGGACGGGGGGTCCAGTTTCAGTCTTCTACAGGTCACCAGCCCGTTCACCCAGCACCATTTGTTAAATTGGGATTCTTTCCCCCACTGAATATTTTTGACAGGCTTGTCGAATATCAAATGGCGATAAGTAGCTTGGTTCATATCTTGGTTCTCTATTCTGTTCCATATATCTACAACTCTGTTTTTGTGCCAGTTCCATGCTGTTTTGATCACTATAGATTTATAGTATTGCTTGAAGTCTGGTAATGTGATACTTCCTGATTTGTTCTTATTTCTGAGTAATGTATTTGCTATTCGAGGTTTTTGCTGATTCCATATAAAATGAAGTACTATTTTTTCCAGTTCTTTAAAGTATGACAATGGTGCTTTAATAGGAATTACGTTAAATCTGGATTGCTTTGGCAGTATAGACATTTTAACAATGTTGATTCTTCCCAGCCATGAGCATGGTATATTTTTCCATTTGTTAACATCTTCAGCTATTTCTTTTCTCAGAGTTTCCTACTTCTCCTTATAGATATCTTTCATGTCCTTTGTTAGGTAAACTCCCAGATATTTCATCTTCTTTGGCAATATTGTAAAAGGAATAGAGTCCTTGATTGTTTTTTCAGTTTGACTATTGTTGGCATATATAAAAGCTACTGACTTGTAAGTATTGATTTTGTATCCTGAGACACTGCTGTATTCCTTGATCACTTCTAAGAGTTTTGAAGTTGAGTCCCTGGGATTTTTCAGGTATAGGATCATATCATCAGTGAAAAGTGAGAGTTTGATCTCCTCTGACCCTGTTTGGATACCCTTGATCACCTTCTCTTGCCTGATTGTGATGGCTAAGACTTCCATTACTATGTTGAATAGCAGTGGAGACAGTGGGCATCCTAGACTTGTTCCTGATCTGAGTGGAAATATTTTCAATTTTACACCATTCAATATGATATTGGCTGTGGGTTTGCTGTAGATGGCTTTGATTAGTCTAATAAATTTCCCTTCTATGCCCATTTTCTTAAGAAAACAAAAGAATGCTGGATATTATCAAAGGCTTTTTCTGTGTCAATTGAGAGAATCATATGGTCTTTGTTTTTTATTTTATAGATGTGATGCTTTATATTTATAGATTTGCATATGTTGAACCAACCCTATAACAAAACCAACTTGATCATGGTGTATGAGTTTTTTTATGTGTTGTTGAATTCTGTTTGCTAAGATCTTATTGAATATATTTGCATCAATAGTCACTAATTATATTGGTCTATAATTTTCTTTCTTTGTCAGATCCTTTCCTGGTTTGGGATCAGGGTGATATTTGCTTCATAGAAAGTGTTGGGAAGTATTCCTTCCTTTTCTATGCTTTGGAAAATGTGTAATATAGGTACTAGTTCCTCTTGAAAGGTTTGATAGAATTTGCATGTGAAGACATCTGGTCCTGGACTTTTCTTTTTAGGGAGATGTCATACTGTTGATGCTATTTCAGTGGTTGATATAGGTCTATTCAAGATTTCTAATTCTTTCTGGTTGAGTCTAGGAAGGTGGCGTACTTCCAGGTATTTGTCCATTTCCTTCAGATTTTCATATTTCTGGAGTAGAGATTTTTGTAGTAATCATTGAGGATTTTTTGAATTTCTGAAGTGTCTGTTATTATTTCTCCTTTATCATTTCTGATAGATGATATTAGAGATTTTACTTTTCTATTTCTGGTTAGGTTGGCCAAAAGTTTATCAATTGTGTTAATCTTTTCAAAAAACCAAGTTTTTGTTTCGTTAATCTTTTGAATTATTCTTTTGTTTTCAATTTCGTTTAATTCTGCCCTAATTTTGGTTATTTCTTTTCTTCTGCTGGGTTTGTGGTTGGAATGTTCTTCCTTTTCCAGTTGCTTGAGGTGATCCATTAAGTTGTTGGCTTCCTCTCTTTCTGTTTTCTTGATGAAGGCTTCCAATGCTATAAACTTCCCTCTTAGGACTCTCTTTGCAGTATCCCACAGGTTTTGATAATTTGCATCTTTGTTATCATTTTGTTCCAAAAATTTGATTTCCTTCTTAATCTCATCTTTGACCCAGCTATCATTCAGCCTACGGTTATTTAGCTTCCATGACTTTGTTTGAGTATGAAGATTCCCATTGCTATTGAGTTCAACTTTTATTCCCTGGTGGCCCAAGAAGATACAAGGAATAATTTCTACACTTTTAAATTTGATGAAGTTAGACTTGTGTCCTAGGAATGATCTATTTTGAATATGACCCATGGGCTGATGAGAAGAATGCATATTCAGTTTTATTAGGGTGAAATATTCTGTAGAGGTCTGTAAATTCCATTTGTTCTAGGGTCAGGTTTAACTCTAATATTTCTTTGTTTACTTTCTTCTTGGAGGATCTATCCAAAACAGTCAAAGGGGTGTTAAAATCTCCAACTATTATAGTGTAGGAAGCTACCAAGTTGTTCATATCCATTAGGGTCTGCTTTATGAATTGAGGAGCATTCTGGTAGAGAGCATAAATGTTAATTATTGAAATTTCTTCATGTTAGGTGTTTCCCTTTACAAATATGCATTGACCTTCCTTATCTTTATTTTTGTTGGTTTAAAGCCAATTGTATCTGCTACTAAAATTGCAACCCCTGTTTTTTTCTGGTTTCCATTTTCCTGTATTATACAAGTCCATCCCTTCACCCTGAGTGTATTTTTATCCGTTAAGGTAAGGTGAGATTTTTGTATACAACAGATATCTAGTCTGAGTTTATGTATCCAGTCAGTCAGCATGTGCTTCTTTAGAGGACAATTTAAACCATTCACATTAATTGAGAGACTTGATAAGCCTGCTTGTGTTTTCGGTATCATGAGTTTTGGAAATCCAGTGGACATTTTTAATCCTTTCATCACTGTGGAAGTTGGATTTTGTTCAAAAATTTCTGGGTGAGTTTACTTTGGAGGTAGAGCATTGCACTGGTCATTGTGAAGGATAGGTCTGAGAATATCCCGGAGAGCTGATTTAGTTATGGCGAATTTCTTCAACATGTCTATGTCATTAAAGTATTTGATTTCTCCATCACAGAGGAAACTCAGTTTAGCCTGGATATAGTGTCCTGGGCTGGAAGTTGTTTTGCTTTAGAAGACTGAAGGTTGATGACCATCTTCTTCTGGCTTGAAACATTTTGGCTGAGAGATCTGCAGTCATTTTGATATTTCTCCCTTTGTAGGTGATGCTTTTCTTATTTCTGGTTGCTTGCAGAATTTTCTCCTTCATCTTAACTTTGGCAGAGTTAATCACAATGTGTCTAGGAGATGCTTTATTTGAATTGAATCTTGCTGGGGTTCTGAAACTCTCTGATATCTCAAGTTTTGTATCTCTTGCAATGCTTGGGAAATTGTCCTCCAAAATCTCTTTGAGTAGAGATTTACCTGTACCTTAGGGCCATCTTCTTCTCCTTTAGGAATTCCTATCATACAAATGTTTGATCTTTCAGAGTGATCCCACAGCTCTCTCAGGGAATGATCAGTTTTTACTCTCCATTGGTCTGCCTCTTTGAGTGTTTGGGAATGTTCAAAAGCTTTGTCTTCAGTTTCAGAGATCCTTTCTTCTGCCTGGTCAACTCTATTACCAAGAGAATCTACTGTATTTTGGAGCTCCTCAACTAACATTTTCATTTCCTTGAGCTCTGCTATCTCTTTTTTCATTATGTCCATATCTTTGGTGACTTGGGCTTTCAATTCATTAATTTCTTGAGACAACTTTTGAACTACTCTTTGGAATTCACTTTCTATCTTTTCTTCCATTCTATTTATCTTATTTGCCATCCATATTCTGAATTCGATTTCTGACATTGCTGCCATTTGTCTATCCATGACATCTTCAGTTGTATCTTCTTTGTCATTTCTTGGTGGGGAGGGGGGCAGTGATCTACTCTGGTTATTCATGTTGCCAGAGGTCTTCTGTTGGATTTACACCATGTTTATTTTCCACCGTTTGGTTATTAGAACTGGTAGGGTGAAATTGAATTGGGGTTCCCAGGTAGTAGAGATCGCCTCTTACCAAAGCACTAGGCTTTGTAATTGTGGCTTATCTTCTATAACCTTGCAAAGGCCCCTTTCAGAGTTTTAGCCAGAGACTCTGAGGATCTACTTGGTGAGATCGCGTAAGCTACTTCCATTTTGACATCAGTCAACCTCCACCCTATCCTAAGAAACCATAGTATTAGGTTTAAATCTCAGCTATGAAGAGATACAAGCAGCTACAGTGTCCAGCCCCCACCCTTCAGTTCTTTTCTGCTACAGAACTTCAAAGGTCAACCTCAGAATGTCCCAGAGTGGACAGCCCCAAACATGAGTTCCAACCAAATTGTCTCAGGCAGTGCAAACCCTGCCCAACAGAGAGGGATTCAAGGGTTCTCCAACAGCACAGTTGGAGCCAGGGGTCCACACTCTTTCCCACCAGACTCAGTGCACATTGTTTTCTGCTTCTCTACTCACACGCCCAGCTAGATTCAGGGGCCATGCCCCCACCCACTGGTCTCACTCCACATCCAGCTAGCCTCTGCTTGCCAGACCAGTTGGAGTCAGAGGATCATGCCTCTGCCTGCCAGGCTCAGTCCACTGCCTGGCAAGCCTCTGTTCACAGGCTCTGTTGAAATCAGGGCACTGGGCTCTGCCCTCTGGTCTCAGTCCACACACAGCTAGCGTCTGCTTGCCAGACCAGCTGGAGTCAGGGGACCATGCCCTTGCCCACCAGTTTCAGTCCACTGCCTGGCAAGCTTCTGTTTGCAGATTTTGTTAGAATCAGGGCACCACACTCCACCTGCAGGTCTCAGTCCTCACCTGGTAAGCTTCTGCTCACCAGCCCCGCTGGAGACAGTGGACCATGCCCTAGCCCTCAGGTCTTGGTTCACACCCAGTAAGCCACTGCTTGAGGGTGCTGTTAGAATCAGGGGACCACACCCTTGCTCTTAGCTTGCAGTCTATGCCTATCAAGCCCCTGCCTGCAGGGGCTGGAGATTAGCCCTATCTGCCGAACTCAGTCCACATGGGGCAACCCCTCTCCTGCTATTGGTACCATGAGAACTGGGGGTTCTGCACCCCATCCCACCAGACACCTGAACTGAGGGTCAACACTACCACTGGCTAGACATAGTCATAATCAGGGGACTGCTCCTCCTCCCACTGAGTGTCCCTTTCTTCCCACACCTTCTTTCTTCCCCATTAATCACAAATTCTGTCCTGATGGTTGGCAGTCCACAGTATGCCCAGTTCTCTAGGGCAAGACCAAACACTCTGTGCTTTGCAGGGGGAAGAGTTCAGGCTGCCATGCAAGGGGGAAAAGGTGGACTGGGAGTTTGGACTTGTGGGGGGAAATATCTGTTCAATTTTATGAGTGGCGGGGTGGTGTCTAGGTCATAAGTGGGACCTCCCTGGAGAAAGAGACCTGGAGTTTAGCAGCTCTCTCCAGTGAGGTAAAATGAGAAGTCTTTTGCTCCCTGCTTGTTTTCAAATAGTCTGCAGCAGGCCCCCTCCTTAGTGGAGGGGTCTCCCATCCTTTAGTGAACAGGCTTTGTAACTGTAATTTGGTTTCTTGAATGCTTTTCCTTGGAGTTACAGCTTGCCAAACTTGGCTCAGATCCCCATCTTTCACTTAATACAGTCTGATTCCATCCAGTTTTTCTTCCTCTGCTCAGGAGCCACTGCTGAGGGTTACTACAAGTTGGCCATCTTCCCAGAATTCCCCCTTTATGACCCAGAAATTTTTTTGTTGCAGTTGTCATTGTTGATTAGCTGTCTCTGGGCTGGGTTTGAACTGCTAGCCTCAGTGTATATGGCTGGCACTGTACCCACTGAACTATGGGCACCTAGCCTTCTCTCTGTGTCTTTACATGGTAGAGAAAGAAAGAGAGCATGGTCTCAGGTGTCTCTTCTAATAAGGGCCCTGATCCTTATTCTTATGGTTCCCTCAAAGGCCAATTTTCTCTCGAAGTCCACATCTCTAAATGCCATCATCTTGGGGATTAGGGCTTTAAGATGTGGATTTTAGGGGGACATGGTTCAGTCATGGCAACTCATGAGTGAGTGTGTAATGAAGACTAAGAGTTGCAACAGCACAAAATCAGGGAAGCCAGCACAGCTCTCACAGTGCTCAGGCACGTGGTGATGAGGGTCAACTGACTGTGGCAATGAGAAGGGAAAGTAACCTGAATCCTCAGGGTACTGTGAGCGATGGTTTCCTGGGTTCTACTTTCCCCAGACATCACTGGATCCAGAGAAGACCCAGCCTGGATCAGAGCTGGACTTCTCAAATGCTCTCATTTTCTGGAATCCATAAACTTTGGAGAAGTTAATTTTGAAAACTTTGTGAGCAGGAAAAAGGAGGAAAATTAAAACAACAAAGTATCGTTTCATGCCCTTAAAACTCTGATAACACCAAGTGTGGGCAGAGATGTGGCATAAGGAAATGAAGACCCTGGTGACAGGAGAGTGATTGTTACATTTTGGAGAGCAAACTGGCAACACCTTTACACATGCAGATGCTCATGTCCTCTGAGTCAGCAGCTCCACCTCTTCATATCTTAATGGTGGAACTTGATCACAATGCCACAGGAAGAAACTTACCAATATGGTTTTCATAACACTGTGTGTGGGCACAAAACAGTGAAAACAAGCCACATGTCTATTAGTAGGTGGATTAATAGTCAAGGGTTTATTCTAACATTGGAATAAACTATAGCAGTTACAATGAGTAAACTAGATGTCATCAATCAACAGGGATAAATCTTTCTCTCTCTCTTTTTTTTTTTTTTTTGCAGTTTTTGACCGGGACTGGGTTTGAACCCACCACCTCTGGTATATGGGGCTGGTGCCCTACTCCTTTAAGCCACAGGTGCCACCTGGGGATAAATCTCAAAATTGTCATGTTGAAGGAAAAATGTGAAAGAAGTCACATAGTGTTGATTAAAGTACACACACATTTTAAAAACACAAGCATTTGAGACTTTACAGCCTTTGTATTAACCTGGATGGAAGTGGAACACATTATTCTTAGTAAAGCATCTCAAGAATGGAGAAGCATGAATCCCATGTACTCAAGTTTGATATGAGGACAATTAATGACAATTATTGACACGGTGG
>CAUYRH010153989.1:0-71134 GCA_963574655.1 Perodicticus potto | reverse complement strand
TAGTGTCATTGATCAGCGCCTCCTTTTGTTTCTCAAATGCTGTTTGGTTCGTGGCATGCAGGAGTCTCTGCTACACTTCCCTGAAGGCCTTAATCACATCGAAGGAGAGTTGAGAGAACTAGGCTGGAAGTTTGTCAAGCTGATGCATCACAATCAGCAAGTATTTGGCCCATACTATGCTGAGATCCTAAAAAATGTCGATACTCTAGCTCAAGCAGAAGAAACAGAAGTGGAACCTAACTGATAGTGCTGGACTCCAGCCATGGCAACAGGGACCCAGGAGAGAGGGCTCAATATGTTCCTGGGATGATATCACCTGTGGCCAGCAGAGAAGCCAGCCATCTTCCTCACTACAGCAGGAATATAGGGCTGTAGGGCTCAAGTATGTAAACATCAGCTGACAAAAACCCCTTCATTAATAAACTTCTGAGTTGCAAGAAAAACAAAAAATTCCAAATCTCATCTACTTCATCGAAATTAGGTCTAAGTGAGGCTCTGGGAATAAATCACTCAGGATCACAGCTTCTCTCCCTCTGAGAATCTGTGAAACTCAAAAAATGCTTTTCCGGCTTTCAAAACACAGTTGTGGGACAAGCACTTAATGACAATTACAGGCACAGATCTACCTCCATGACAGCTTCTGCAGCAGGGCAACAAGTTGGTTCTGCCTATTCAGGAGGCCTCGGCTTCCACCCTGCGCTTCTCTTAAAAGAGCTGATTCCCATGGTATCTGGCTTCTCCTTCAGTGAGCAATCTGAGAGGAAGGCAGAAGTTGCAATGTTGTTAGTTTTGTCTGCATTCCATTGGTCACACAGCCATTTGCTTTGAGGAGGAAGACTGAGAGTTAGCCAGCAGAAGTCTTCAAGAAAAACAGAATATTGTGAAATGTAAAAACATTACCTTAATATAAATTTAAACCACCGAAAATATGCCCCATATCTAGTACTTGAGACCCTGATGGAGCATTTATCAACTGTGTGTTTCCAAAATTAATTATATGAAAGTGGGCACAGTTTCTAGAGTCACTTTGACACATATTTTTAAAAAAACATTGTTTGCGTGGAAATTTAACCAGTATTTCAAAACTCCACTTGGCTCCAGATTTATCATTGTGCAATCATAATTGAAAGGAAAAGTAAGAGGTCATCAGACCTTTTCTTTAAGCAGATTGTAAGGGTAGCATTCAAAATCAATGGATAATTTTTTGGATTTCTGCTTTAAATCTTGCCTTTTGCTGGAAGTAACAATGACTTGTGGTGATTCCCTCAGGCTTATGCTATCCTTGTATTGTAATAAGTGTGCTTATATAGCTTTTTGGGGAAATAGTAAGTAAAAGCAGGTGATACATGGACTCGGGGCCCAGAATATGGTTGATTAAATAAAAACTCTTTTGCTCTGCTTCCTCTAAGGGCTTATGATCTGATATGAGCAATTTTCCTTTTCAGAAAAAAGATAAAAATAATAATGGACAGCTGTTGGCAACAGTCAGAAGGTATAAACTGCAGAATTCCTGGGATAGTCATTCAATAAATATATATGTAGCATTTACTTTCCTAATGTGGTTCTAAATACCGTGGAGGCAATAATAAAAACCTGAAGGAAGTTACTGGGAAAGTTAGTCACCCTACTGCTCCCTGGGTTCCCCAAGGGACATTCTAGGCTAAAAGGAGTCAGAACAGAATGACAATGTCAACTTTTTAAAAGGTCACCCCAATGCAGATGCCTCAGCAAAGGTGGATTAGGGCACAGAACTTGTGGGTATAACCAAAGTGGAGGGGGGCATCATCTGCCTCTCCTCTAGTCTGGACTTTTCCTCTCTCCCCACTGATAATTCAAAACTGATTTCTCTCCATTTGCCCACATGTAGACTAAATCTGACAAAACAAAGGTTGATCCAATACAACAGGAAAGACTGCTTATCCTTCGGGATTAATATGCATTTTATCTCCCTGTCTGAATGTTTCAAGATAAACCTGGTGTTACAGAGCTCTTCCCCCACTGAGACAGGCTCTGAGCCTCCCTAAATAGTCCTGGAATTTATCAGCCAGCCTGACATCTCCAGTATCTTTCATGAACATATCTCCGCTCTTGAGTCCTGCAGGCGGCCGACACTGTGTCACTAAAATTTACAGCAAAACTATTAAACAAATGACCGGGGAGATTTTAGGGAGAGCTCAACACCACATTCATTAACTTCATTAACATATACCAAAGTTAGAGAGAAAAAGAAAAGGAATGATAACACAAGAGGTCCACAGAAACCTTTAGAGTGTGGATTAAAAAGTTACTTTGAAACATAGAAAACCTGCAATGGGAATGCATTAAACTCGTATCATTTCACTTCACTAATGAGCAAATATTTAAACAACTTTATTTACTATCTGGATGGCTGCCAATAGTAAGCTCTTTCAATAAAGAGTCGCTGTCCTCTTGCATATTAAAACTGTTTTCACGTATCTGTCCTCATGCAGGGTTTTGGTGAAAAAAATAAGTACACTAAAATAAGAGGGTTAGAATTCAAGCAACCTTATGATATTTTAGCTTATATTGTAAGCATATGAAGTAATTAGATTAACATATAATTACTGAAGTCCATGTTAATATGTAGGAGGAAGCTGACATAGGAAAAAGCAAGTTGAAATATTCTAATAACTTCAAAAACATTATGAATAACACATTTTGTCTCAGTAAATTGCTTGAAATAGCACGATTTGTGATAGTTCAGAGTTAATAGACCCCAGTGATGATACCTTAATTTAGAACAAAACTCCTTGCTTTAATTTTATCATTATTGTGCTATATGGTGAACCCCCATATCTTCATGCACATATATACAGGCACCATACACATAGACTCAGACAATAGGATTTGTTAGTGTTGGAATCAGTAGCCTAACAGATTCTATTTTTTGTGACCACTGCTTATGAAAAGAATAGGTGACATGCACACTTCCAAAAAAAAAAAAAAAAGGTAACAAAGGTTCATAAATAACTATTAAAATGAAGTCATACTTTTGAATCGCAGTGGTGTAAATATTCTTGATCAAATGTAGTAGTCAGTTTAAAGGGCGAACATATCACTACCTCTCTGTTAGTGCTGGCTAAGTATTACTGCTCTAACTATTTCAACAGTGAACCGCAGGCCTTCAGAGCCAGCAGGCTTTCCTCAAGGACTTACTGATGTGTAGCAAAAATATTTTAGTGTGAAAAAAATACTCCCTAGTGCACTTGTTTGCAAACTGCTGAATTTCTAGATAACTCTAACTAAATTTGAGGACTATTTTTGATAGCACAGATCTGGTGCTGAAATGCTTCTAAAGAATCAACACTTGTTTTTCTTTTCCTTTCTTTTTTTTTTTATCTTTTTTTACTCACAGCATGACATGCTGAGTAAAAACACAAAGCTGCTTGGGTAGCAATTTTTTATTTTGAACAGTAATTTGTTGTGTTGAACTCAGACCTCTCCATTTCATGCTTACAAAACAGTAAAAGGCAGTCAAGTGAAATGCAAATTAATATGAAACTCAAATACTCTACTTAACAGCTTTCAACATAGTAGACTCAATTGCCACAAGAATGTAAAGCGGAGCTTTAACACTGCTGTTAATTATGTTTTTCTTGCCAGAAACACTTTTTTTTGCCATTACCTAGAAACTGTAGAGGATTGTTTTATTTTATCCAGAAATTTCTGTGTAATTTAATTACTGTTTATTTCTGTTTTAGCCTTGTCTGCTTTCGTTTGCATAAAATTCAGCAAATAGGCAAATACTTTTCTTAATGGTTAGGTTGAGATGTTCATCAAACCGTTCCATTTAACTTCCATATCAAAGTCTAAGGTAAGACAGAAGATTTATTGTAGCATTGCTGTAATTTATGTTTAACAGATTAAATGAACTTTTAGTTTTGTGTTCTTTACTATTGGGAATATGCTTTTGCATATCTAATTATATCTGTGTATATTAATAAACCTCGGGCACACCAGAATTTTTTTTTAAATTTCAGATTAATATGAGTATACAAGTGATTCAGTTACAATGCTTGCATTTGTTAGGTAAGGTCCCTATTCATACCAAAACCTAGGTACATTTATGCAAGTGAATTTAATATTATAGACAATGGAGACTGTTGCATAATTTAGTGTTTGCACTAGAGCCACTCATTAGAAAAAAATTACCATTTGTGTATGAGACAAACTCTCTGTTATACTCTGATGTTGAAATGAAAGACACAGGATATTGAGCTTTCTTTGTGGACTTCAACGTTTATTGAGAGGATACATACTTAATCAAACAATTGCAACAAAAGTGACGAAGTATTATAATCGTGTTTCATAAAATTGATATATTTGGTTCTATCATCCAACAATTAAGATCTATACCCAATGTGTTTTTTTGATAATAATAGTTTTTTTGGTGCCTGTTAGGCAGAAGTCTTATAATTGAGCTTTTGTTACTGTGTTTTCCTACCACGTTACATAGTGCATGAACTGCCCCATTCCTCACATTTCTACCACTCTCAATTGTTACACACGGCCTAGAATACCTTCTTTGATCATCAAAGTCATTTAAGTTTGAGATCTTGAAGTTGTAGGGCCTTCAGTAAATGATATAAACTCTCACGTTGACTGTCTAAACTAAACCCAATTGGATTTCTGGCCCAAATATTCAATTACAGTACAATTGGATAACTGACAAATCTCTACTTTACTTTTCAATGTGAGAACACATGCTGTCCTTCATACGCTAAAGTGACATTACTGACCTACCATCTGCCTTGAGAATTTTTCCTAGTCGTGAGAATAGATTTTCACTGATCCATATACACCTGGTCTTTCTCATGACAAACAGCATTTATTTTGGAGACAGCTGGCCAAAGTTATGGGCATGCTGTGTGTTTGTGGGACAGGGCCCAGTTAACTGGTCCCACATGGGGTTTGAACTTTGGCCTCATTAGTAATATTCTATAATCAGTTAATCTCAATATTCACCAACAACTCTACTTAACTCCAACAATATGGTCAGCATTCATTGTGAATATGCTACTTCTTAACTATTTCAGACCAAAGATTCTCAATGATATATATTAAATTTGCTCTTTTGTTTTTCCCCATTTATGGTGAAAAAGGTCTTGCTGCCTACCTTTGTCTCCATTTTTCTCCACTGATGTTTCTTCTTTTTAAACTTGCTTTATAATGTATGTATTTCTCTGGATGTTTTCCTATTCCAAACACCCCTTTTATGAAGGTGAAAGAGTAACTAGAGATCAGAACCTAGAATATGCTCTTGTCACATAATTTCAAAGAACATAGCTTAAAACGGTATGAAGCATTCAGGCCTGTAATCCTAGCACTTTAGGAAGGCGAAGTGGGTAGCTTGCCTGATCTCAGGAGTTCTAGACTAGCCTGAGCAAGAAAGAGCAAGACCTCATCTCTACTAAAAAAAAAAAAAAAAAAAAAAAAAAATAGAAATACAAGCCAGGCATTGTGCTGGGTGCCTATAGTCTCAGCTACTTGGGAGGCTGAGGCAAGACAATAGCTTGAGGCCAAGAGTTTGAGGTTGCTGTGAGCTATGATGCCACGGCCCTATACCCAGGGCACAGAGTGAGATTCTGCCTAAAAAATATATATATATAAAATAATATAATATATATTAGCTATGACATAAACCACTTCATGTCATACCATATATATATTATAAAAAACTAAAAGACAGGTAGACTTTAAAAGGAGCTTTTTGCTTATCAAAAGCTAATAATACAATTATCATATGAAAGGCTGGGTAATGTGAGGATGAGTTGGTTGTAAGAAATAGTAATGGCTTTCTATAGTTGCATAACCAAATTCAGTTTTAGGCTCATAGACATTCAGAGCAGAAAAAGTCCTAATAGCACATCTAGCCCATGAAACGTGGAGAATTTTTGCCAGCATTCCAAAAGACATGTAAATGACTGAGTTGAGTTTTACATTTGTCAAGGTACTGGCCAAATTTCTGGACCAGAGATCAAAATGGAGTGAGTCAGTGTTCTCTTTCAAATGTCAGTGTGGGTGAGATGATCCAGGGTTGTCTTGAAAGGGTCGACCATGTATCTAAAGTGTTCATTTCTCAATCCAAGGTAGACTCTCCAACTGTCACCAACTCTCAGCCAGTGGGCTGCAAAAATAAAGAATCAAAAGGTGTTTCCCAATTGTTATCTATTACTCACACATTGCATTAGCCAGAATTTAGTCATGTAGTAAGTAGCTCAGGGCAAAAGAGTCTGAGAAATGTGTTCTGTAGCTGTGCACAATTTTTGCCCAGCTCACACTTGGGGGTTATGTCTCTATTATTATAAGGATTAAGAAAACAATAGGTGTTGTTTGACTCGTAGCTGTCTGTCTTATAGAATTCTAAAGTCTTGATGACAAAGCTAGAAGTTTTCATAGCATAGTAGCCCTACCATTTGATTAATTTATTCCTAATAAATTCTGTAATTATCATGCGATATTTTCATGTCAGAACACTAATTTTTTAGTTGCCTTAGATGACCTTACCTCCTATCTTTTGAGATCTTTCTCCATAAATAGAACCATGGAGAAAAAGCTTAAAAATAATGAATACAATTCTTTAAAGACATGGTCAATACTCAAAAGTCCAATGTTTTCATCTAAGAAAATTAAATATGGATGCAGATTTACTGCCATGGATTGTAAACTTTTACTGGATCCAATTACAGTATTATGACATTTGAACCCAAGTAAAAGAATTTCTGTATTTATTTTGAAATGAAAACATACCGCAAAGGAGTATTCAAAAGAACATTCTTGTACTACTGAGCATATTGGAAGCAATTTAATTACCCAAAGTTTTGAATAATGGATGAATAAACAAATAAGTGAATCAACCTTTCTAAGAACCACTTTATATCATAACTAATCTGTACAAAATTATCTTAAAACTCCTTGTTGGATTAAGTTTAAATTGATAAATTCTCTGTGAGATGGTCACCAATTTCTTCTGTCTCTTAGACTAGTGGTACCCAACCTTTTTGGTACCGGTACCAGATTCATGGAAGATGATTTTTCCATGGATGGAGGGGAGGGATTAAGTTCTCATAAGGAGCATATAACCTTTATCCCTGATGGGCACAGTTTACAGGAGGGTTTGTATTCCTATGAGAATCTAACGTTACTGCTGATCTGTCTGGCCCTCATACAAGGGATGCAGATTTGCTGTAAAGATGAAGTTTCCCATGCTAGCCTGCTGCTCACCTTCTGCTCTGGAGCCTGGCTCCTAAGACACCTGGATGGTTATCAGTTCATGATCAAGGGATTGGAAACTGCAGTTTTAGACCATTAAAAATAATTGTGTTCCTCTCTAACTTCACATTAAGCATTTAGTAATCCGAATACACGTGAATCTACGCAAGGTCTGAAACTTTTCCTTTTCTGTCCAGCTATTTAAATGTCCTTAATTTTCATATCAGAACATTTGAAAGCATGTGTTATAAATGTCCTTCCAGAATATATCAATAATACAGCCTAAGAATGTTGCAGTTTCAGCACCCAGGAGATCAGTGATATATTTGCAGTATTTTTCCGAGGTTCCTAAAGCCTTCCTTTTCCCTTTCCTTTCTTTCCCGTGAGCACCTATCATCCGCCTCCCCAGTGTATAAACATATATCCCAAGGATTTCCCAGTGATACGCTGCAGAAATTCTTTACAGAGCTTCTCGTTTTCTTTCTTACTTTTGGGTGGGAATTAAAAAGGGACCACTGGACCACTGTTGGCCTGACGATAATGTCTGGTACTAGCTCTTTGTTCTCCTTTCTCTTTGGAAAGCTCTGGCTTATAGCCAGGCCTCTGACCAGCCGAGTAGCCGGCACCACACCCCGAGGAACAAGGAATTCTTCTCTTGGAAGGGTTTAGCTGTCCCTGCCCAGGCATTTTGTGTGGAACAATGGCTTTCCTGCTTCCCATAAATACAATTTACTTTTAGAAGGACTGTATCTATCTGTTGACAATCTGAAGACGTTATATGCAGGGATTTCAAAGTACAGAAATGGTTTTTGAAAGCACATACCATGTAAGCGAGGGGGAGAACTAAGGACACATTAAAATGTGTAACAGATGACTTTATTGTAAAATTTCTAAATCTAATAATGTACTTCCTGTTTTTTACAAATTCAATTTCGGGAGCATTTCCAAGCTCTGGTGGTAATAAAGTACTTTATTAATGTTTATTTCTATTAGCTATAAGCTGGTATTTATCAGTACCCCTCTGTTTCTCGAGTTTATATTTTAAAGCAAATTTAGAAACGTAGTGTTTTGCTTTGCATTTTGTTAATTGGCTGCAAATTGCAAGCATCAAGTGAAGAATATACTGCAGAGTGATAACATTTCTATTATCTTATTTTTGACATCAATTTAAAGCATGGAAATGGAAGTTAGTTTTATTAGAAAGGCATCCATAAATGCATTAGCATTTTTTCATATAAACCAATTTTTCATGGCTCTATGACATTGTGATATAAAATTTCTCTGAAGCCAAATCGGCAAAAATAGAACCAATCAAATTGCATTAATTAAATTATATGTATAAATGTTCACAAATGTTGCAAAATTTGTGAAACTCCTTTTTCTTAAATAAAGAAAAGGAAAGCAATGAAAGAAAAGGGACAGAATACCAATTGGAAAAAGATAAGATGATGTGAGAACATCCTTTGGAGGTTTGAAGAGTTCTGTTGAGGGCCCTTTATTATTTTGAACTGCTGCCTGGGCTGGAAAGCAATGGTATCATCATACATCACTGGAACCTCAGACTCCTGGGTTTAAGCGATCCTCCTGCCTCAGCCTCCCAGAATACCAGGATAGTAGACATAAGCTACCACACCACACACCTGGCCAGGTCTTTAATTTCAAAAGTCCATAGAAGAGAAATAGGGGAAATAGTTAAAAATCACAGGAAATTGGATTATCAGTTATTTTGAGGGCTATCTATGAGTCATTAAGCAGGTAATTAAATGCCTTATGAGGTTATAAGGATCTCATTAAAGCCAATATTCTGAGACTCATCAACAGATTGCCATTGCATTGTGGGTTAGTTACACTGAATGAGCCCAAGTCTATGCTTAAAAAAAAAAGAAAGTGGGCACATAACCACATAAAAACTTTAATCTGATATTCTCCTCAATATCACATCTCTCCTATTTACTGTATTCTTCTTCCAATAGCTGACATCTTCCTTTTTAGCTATTTCTTTAAAGAAGAAATACTAAACTATAAAGGCATTCATTCCCTGAAGACTTGAGTATATAAATATGTGTATATTTATATCTATACCTAAGTGTGCCTTCCCAGGCCTACCCTTTTGTCATATTAGTGTGTTAGAGATTATTAGAACACCATGTTGACAGAGATGAAGGAAAGGTGTTTTTCAGCATTCATGAGAAAATGAGAATGAATGCAGCCAGCACTGGGAGGTAAGAAGTCAAGTCCACGGATGAGAATACAGTTGTAGGAAGAGGTGTACATTAATGTCCCTTCCCAGGGTAATGTTGATCAGCATACACATGAATCTACAACTCTCCTGTGCCATTTACATTTTGTTCTACCACATTCATTTGACGTCTAGGTAAACTGTTAGATATATTCAATATCCAATGCCTGAGAACTCTAACAATAATTTCTCCAGTTATTTCCTAGTTCACTAAAATTTATTTCTCCATTACTTTACTGAACTATTTCCCAAAGATTAAAAAAAAAAATCTTCTTTGGATTCTTCCAAGGTCAAGGCCATGGTCAGTAGTCTCTGTTCTACACAGACAGTATGGCTGAATATAAAGTTCTTGATTCACATTCTTTCTTCTTCACTGTCATATGGATCTTTTTTGTTGACTTAGTGGTAGAATTTTGCTGTAGAGAAATATTCTAGCTTTAATCCCCTCCATCCCAAATTCTTCTTTCTTTAATTCCTTTCTTTATAAGGGTGTGTCTTGATGTTTCCCATTTTAGGTTAATTATTTATGGTCTATCTTAAAAATATATTTTTAAAGTTTTATTTTATTTTTCCTGAGATACATCATTAGTGTCATAGTCACATATACTTTTGTACTTTAAACACACTTATAATTAAATTGCCCTTTTTTTCTGGTTTTCTTCTCTGTATTCCACAAATATACTTATGTCGAATCCTCTTTATGCATTTCCAATCAGTATAAGACTTTTTTTATGTCTATCTCTTTGTTTCTGAATGTCTCATTTTAATTCCTTTTACCTATACATTACAATTCCCCATAACGCTCCTAAATCCATCTTTATTTTATTTTTATAATGAGTCATTCCTTTCTTATCTTTCATTCCAATTTTGGTTCATCTCCTTCTGTTATCTGTTATAAAGGCATTTTTTCCCGGAAGTCTCATTCTAGCATTACTAGAATTACTTTTCTCTTGCACTACTTTTTTTGTAGTTTTCTATCTTTGATGTTTAGTTTTCCCTCAAAGAGGTAATTGTTTCATTTCTTTAAAAAAAAATGGTGAAATATAATTTTCATTTGCTTTCCTAGAGCAATGTATTTTGGGATTAGATTTTTTTCCTTTATAAAAAAATCAACATCCTTTCTCTAACTTCTTTTATCTTTGTAATAATGCTGTGCTTAGTACTTTTCTTAATATTTTTCATGGAAGGAGCTGTCATTTCCTTGACTAGCTCTTTTTTGGAGAATCCTGTGGAGTATTTAAATGAAAAGTACAATGCCAGGGTCACCTTTTAGGATTCATGAAACAAAACTTCTTTTGGTTCCTAAAGGAAACATCTTGCAAGTGTAACTTTGTTGTTTTTTGTATAGCTATACCTTCTCTTTTCCTTGTTTTTTTTTTTTTTTTTGTGCCCAGGAAGGTTTTTCCTGCTGACCCTCTTCACCTCAATTTCCACCACTATTATTGTCCACAGGGTTAGTATTTTCACTTCATGATCAGGCTCCCACCTTCAGGAAGTAGGTTTTGCTGGTATAACCTGAGATCTTCTGTCATTGACCCTCTTTCCACTATTCATGTTTTTTAATTCACTTTGACCTCCTCTTCAATTTTTTACCCTATTCAACTATTTTTAGTAGATTTTACTCATATTTCGAAGTCTGTGAATTATACTTTTCTTCTAGCTTTGTTTGAAATAATTTTTTTCTTTTTAATTTTTTGGATGATCATGTATACAATTATGCACTTTATGGAAGTCCTTATATTGTTATTTTCATTGGAAAAATAAAAAAATTGGGAGGACTATGAATTGACTTTTGTCTGTTGGCTCTCAAGTTCTCAAAGTGGTAATAAGCATGGATCCAAAAATGAACCTTTATACTTTTCTCAACTTTTGTTATGATCAGCCATTAAGAGACATTGTTCTTAAAGAATTATAAGCTTATTTGAAAGAAATACAGTAAATAGAAAAACTTATGGTGTTTTTAAGCAGTATTTTTTTTCTTACCTCAAAAAAATATACAGATGTCATGAAAGCAAAATTTAAACAAGTTTAATTGTTGACACTTTTAACTTGATTTGCAATGTAGTTTGAAAACTCATACAATTGGAGTTTAAATTTTCAACAAGACTCCACTATCCCTTCCCCTTTTTAGTGTTCTAATTGCACCTGCAATCAACCAAGTGCTTCCTCAGAAGGTTAATTAGCTGCACCTGCATTTTGGCACCTGAAATTTTGGCGATCTTTGGAAATTAATGTGCATGCCTCTATGCACATATCTGACTTGCATTCAATGTGCATGCCTCTATGCACATATCTGACGTGCATTCACATATCTGACTTGCTAAGTTAACCTGTTTAGGTCTTACCTAAACTATTCAAAGACGTTTTTAGGGGTTTTATAGAGAATTTGGAGACAAACAATAAATGACTTGACAACGATTCCATTAAAAAGTTGAGCTCCTTTTATTGTAAAATAAACAAATGATGACATTTTCAAAAGAACCATTCTTACCAATGAATTAAAAATAAAACTTAAGAATCATTTTAACACAACATGAATAGGAATACTATTCCTAAATTGAATAAATGCAAAAAATGAAGAGCATGCCTCTTGAATAAATAAATCCCCAAAATGAATAGCATGCCTCTTCAATGGTATAAATGATGTCTGTTTTTGTCTTTAGATGTCTCATGGAAAGTTCGGAGCTTGTGTTTCAAAGGTGTTCGTCATGCAGCCTGAATGGTCACCTCCATACGGGAGAAGAACAATTGGGGTTCCTGGACCCTTGAGATTTTTGCGTTTTCTCAAGTGATGTCTAAGTTCACATCCTGATAATTTGAAATGAAGTCAAACAGACAAAACACTTAACCTGAGATGAAAATTAATGGTTGCAAATGAATTAACTCCCTAAATATTTAATTACTTCTAGATATAAAAGTCAGTAGTCAAGACTGACAGTAATCCTTTGACCCCTATTGCTCAGCAGAACATTTCCTGACCAAAATCTTTGATTTTTAGGAAATGTTTATGGGAAAGTAAAATTTGAATATACTAAATCAAATGACAACCCTAATTTGTTCTGAGAATACTTGAATCTATGGTCTCTGTTCTGTCTCAAAATTCTTCTTAAATAGTGTTCTTTATTAATACTGAAATTAGTCACCAAGATAGAACTAAGAAAAATATTAGTTGTTGAGGTCTTAAGAACTGCTGAAGTAATAAACTAAACCAATCCGATCAAACGTGTTGTGAAATGGGAGGCCAGATAGATTAGCTTGCACACTCCTTTGTCTGTTATTCTCATTTATGAAGTTGTATTTGGAGGGAGGAGATGATCGATTTACTGCAAGTTGTTCTGTTGTCCTTACTATTTGTGAGCTGCCAGGTCTACGGCCCCTGACAAGGACTCATGTTTGTCAAATTATACTTAGGTGGTATGCTGTTGTTACAATTAAAGGCGTTCATAAGAAATTACCGCTGAGAAATGGGGCAATGGGTTAGTGAAACTCTGAATCACTAGGTTAAACCTTATTCTTTTTATCAGCATCCTCAGGGAAAACGGTTCTGGACTTTTCCACAGTAGTTGTGCTTCCTGTGAGCCAGAAGTTCATTTCTGGCTTATGGATATTATGCAAGAATTGACTTGATCTATTTTCCTCTTCCTGGTGATTGCCAAGAAACTTAAAGCCAACATCATGATCCTCCTTTCAAAAAATAAAAGAGATTGCCATATTGACATGCACTGTGTGCATTCTCCATTTCCTTTCCCTGCATTGATTCTGTCTTTGTCCTTTATTTTTCTTACTTATTTATGGGATATGGAAGGATATAGCAACTCCCCCCACCAAAAAAAATAAAAAAAAATCAGATGCATCTTTAAAATCAATCAACAAAGCATTAACCGTGATTTATTAGCGTTCCAGCATTTTTAGAAGCAAATAAACAAATATGAAGAAAGATGACTAATTTTTGTGAGCCTTCAGCTTCCTCATGTGGAGTAAAATATATGTACGTGTGTGTGTGTGTGTATACCTATAAGGCTGTCACCATAGTTGCTGATACACTACTTCTCTGCTCACAGATTTTTGATTTTGTAAAGACCTCCAGCAGAAATACTTTACTCACAGGAAGTGTGTCTAAAACCCCAAGCTTAAGAAGTGGTTATCCTTTTCTCATAAAAGGTAATGCTAGTAAGGTTTACTTGGAAAGATAATTTCACAAGGAAGAAAGCTGGAAAAGAAGGAGTTTTCTTCCTTGCCATGGCTTGAACCTCTGCCTTAGAATGAAGTCTTGATTTTGGAGCAGCCACAGCATTCCAGTAACCATGAGATAGCAAACCTAAGACATGAAGGTCAAAATTCTGCAGATTTAAAATGAGACAGATATAAAAATTCTGGGTTCTTCATGTACTACTGAAGACTTGAGCCATTCATATGAGCTTTGTATCTCCAAATTAATTGCTGCATAAGAGAAAAAAATACTTTTCTTGATAATTTATGTAATGCTTTATTTTTAAATGTTACTTGCAATTGAACATGCTTCTAATGATATAGTCTTTGGAAGACAAGGGGTAAGAATATTGGCAAGCCAAGGCCACTGTCCTTAGTAATTGGTTATGGAAAGAAGAATCAGTTGTTCCATTGTCCCAATGCCAAGTTCATTGTCTTTTCCTGCATGATAACTGGTCTGACAACTTTATTGCTTTGCCTTTATTGATACCTATCTCAAAATGTATATCAGGACAACCTTACCAACAAGTATTTTTTACTTTCCTTATTATGTCATTTTTCAAAATTCTGAATAGGATGTAATGTTTTAAAATATTTTCATCAGTTAATAATGCATTGGCTGCCTTTCCAAAATTATATTTTGGATGCAGATAGCCTTTGTGTTTTTGAGGTAAACTTATTCAATTTAAATTTAAAATATATAATTAATGGCCATTTTTCATTTACACACACCGTAATTTAATATTTAAAAAGGAAAACTTGGCCCTCATTGTAGTAATTTTGGATTAGAAATGGAAAGATACATAGAGAAATAAGAAGAGTAAACACCTAAGAAGAATTTCAGAACTTCCCTTTAAGAATTAAAATGAAAGTAAATTTTATAAATGCCGGTAACATAACAAATAGTGAAAGCTATTGGTAAAAAGAACATATAATAAAATGCAGAACTTTGGATAAGAATATGATGTTAAACAATGAAATAGGGCAAAAATCAGAGGAACAATAGCTTATAGACAATATTTAGAAAAGATTTATTTGCCTAACACTATGCCAAAAACCTTTCATATAGGGCTTCACACCGACCTGGCTACCAATTGAATTATACTATTATCTCCATTTTATAAGTAAGAAAACTGAGCCCAGGGGAAATTTAGCAATAGTCACGCAGATAAAAATTAAACCCTATACTTCCAACAACCATATTACAGTGTCTCCCAGTAAATACATTAGTCCTACAGTACAGATTCCTATGAGACTCACATATGCATTTTTGTATAGCATTCACCTATGCCCAAATTCTAGTCCCCTACTAATCCATCAGACGTTTTAGAACTCAAGTCAGATGCTGTAACTTGAGTCTTCGTGTAATGCAAAATTTTACCATTACACATATTAGCCAAACTTTTCACCTACCATTTTCATTTCTGCTCCTTAATTGAGGTTAATCACAGTGATTTTGACAATCTACGTTGTACACACTATACAAGAAATAGCTAGGAGAATCGTTTTAAACTGAACAGCCAGAGCAAGATTCAGAGCAGACACAAATACTTAAATTGTAAATCATTTGAATCCAGCCATATGCTGAATTAACAGAAAATGTATTTAAATATTTTAGTTCTGTTTTGAGGCAAGGTCTTAGTTTGCTGCCCAGGCTGGAGGCAGTGCCATCACCATAGCTCATTACACCCCAAACGCCAGGGCTCAAAGGATCCTCCGCCTCAATATAATAAGTAGCTGGGACTACAGGTGCATGCCACCATGCCTGCTAATTTAATTAGTTATAACATTGTAGAGACAGGCCTCCTTATGTTGCCCAGGCTGGTCTCAAGAAATCCTCCCACTTTGGTTTTCCAAAGTGCTGGGATTACAGGAATGAGCTACCACATAGGAATACACTACAGTATTCATCTCTTTTTACTTATGCTTTTATGTTATTTTTTCCCCTTATGTACCTTTGCATTGCTATGAAAGAAACTATTAATCTAAAAAAATGATATGGGCTTGTCTAAGCAGACATTCAAGTTCATCTCTACTGACAACTATCTAATTCTCTGTCACATGATGTAATGCAAGATGATGGTGAAAATGAGACGAATAAACCTTAGGGGCTAAAAAGATTACTCTCTACCAGTGTTTGGTAGTAAAAGGCTATTGAGAGAAAAACTGGAGCCTGAAGAAAGCGGCCCTCCTATATATGTTTATCAAAATACCCACCTATGTTTAGAACCAATTGGAAGAAGTTAATAAAATATCTCCAAGCAAAAACCCACACTGTGCAATCTGTTCCCACACCATTTTCAACACTTTTAAACTCATCCACCAAGGACACAACATATGCAGCCCAGATATCTCAGGACTGTTGATAGTAAAGGACTATTCCTTGCACAGTAACATAAATTGGCAAAACAAACAACTTGCCTTTATCTAAAATTTCAATATTTTCTGTATCATTAGTTTTCTCATTTGCTTTGCTTAGTGCATGGCTTTAGAATATTATCAATCTTAACTACTGGATGTTTTTGGTCCCTTACACTTTGCACGTGAGGTCATTTCCCCTTATATCTAAACCTAATTCTAGTCCTGCTCTCTGGGACTCTATTCTCATTTTCTATTTCAAGATTCACAGTACAGGGCGGCACCTGTGGTTCAGTGAGTAGGGCACCGGCCCCATATTGCGAGGGTGGTGGGTTCAAACCCGATCCTGGACAAACTGCAACAAAAAAATAGCCAGGCATTGTGGCGGACACCTGTAGTCCTGGCTACTTGGGAGGCTGAGAAAAGAGAATCATCTAAGCCCAAGAGCTGGAGGTTTCTGTTAGCTGTGTGATGCCACAGCACTATACCAAGGGTGACAAAGTGAGACTTTGTCTCTAAAAAAAAAAAAAAAAGGATTCACAGTACTGTCCAGGAGTGACTAATGGACAATCTCTATAATAAAGGCCCCTAAGGATTCATTGTGGTCCGTCTTTTGGAGAATTGCAAGAAAAAGAGAGTCCTAACAAACAAGTACCTGAAGTAAGGGTTTTCTTAGAAAATAGAATAGGAGTCCTTGTCAGATATGTAGTTGTTGAAAATTCTCCCCCATTCTGCATGTTGTCCATTAGCGCTGTTGATTACTGCCTTTGCTGTGCAGAAGCCTGTTAATTTAATTAAGTTCTATTTATTTATTTTTGCAGTTGCTGAATTTGCCTTTGGGCTCTTAGTCAACAATTCTTTGCCTGAACCGATGTCTAGAAGTTTTCCTACAATGCCTTCTAGAACTTTTATGGTTTAATGCCTTACATTTAATGAAGCCTTTTATCCATTTTTAATTAATTTTTGTATATGGCAAGAGATAGAGACCCTGTTTCTTTCTTCTGTACATGGCTATACAATTTTCTGAGCACCATTTATTTGAACATGGGTCCCTTCCCATAGTGTATGTTGTTGTCTACTTTGTCAAAGATCAGTTGGTAATTTAGCAATGCGGTTTTATTTTTAGCTTCTTTATTTTTTCCGACTGGTTTGTGTCTCCAGTTTTATAGTATTTTGGTTATTACAGCTTTATCATATAACTAGAAAACAGGTATTGCTAATATGCAAAATCTACAAAAAGCTCAAACAAATAAGCAAGAAAAAATGAACAGTAATATTAAAAAGTGGTAAAAGACACAAACAGAAGTTGTTTAAAACAAGATAAGCAAACAGCCAGCAAACATGTATAAAAATGCTCAGTATAATTAATTATCAGGGAAATGAAAATCAAAAACACAATAAGGTCCCTCTTTACCCTTATCAGAATAGCCATTACTAAAAAATAAAATAAAAGAGAAAACAACAACAAATGTTTACTGCAGCATAATTCACAACTGTAAAGATTTGGAATCAGCCTAAGTGCCATTCCATTCATCAGTGGATAAAGAAAATGTGAGACACACACCCACACACTCAGCCATAAAAATGAATAAAATAATGCCTTTTGCAGAAACTCGAATGGAACTGGAGGCCATTGTCCTAGGTTAATATCTCAGGGTAGAAAAGCAAACGCAGCATTATCACTAAGAAGTGGGAGCTAAACAACGGGCATACACTTGCACCAAAAATGTGGAGGATATTGGAAACCAAGAAAAGGGAAGGGTGAGTGAGGGATAAAAAAAATTTTTTTTTATTATTGCTTTGCTCATGATTTATTTCACTATCAGCATTACCATCACTGTTAATTAATGGAATTATAGTATTATGATACAGAATCAGAAATCCAAAATAACAATTTAAAATTGTAAAATGCAGTTTAAGTTTGGGTTTCCACAATTTACACCGCACCTATTATCATCTAGGCGTTGTGGCTCCGAGTTGAATAAGATTGAAACTGCTTACCAAGCGGTGCTCAAGACAGACAGTTATGCTATTTTTTTTCCTCTTTTTTCTTTAATTAAATCATAGCTGTGTACATTAATGCAATCGTGGGGTACAATGTGCTGGTTTAAAAATGTATCTGTTGGGCACAGTGAGCACTATTCCGGTGACAAGAGCACCAAAAGCACTGATTATGCGTCATAATACGTATCCACGTAACAAAAATATTTGTATCTTCTTAATATTTTGAAATAGAGAAAAAAAGGAGATGGAATAGGAGGAAGAGAGGAAGGATGATTGTCTTTCCCGTTTTCATGGCTTAGGAAAATTGTGCAGGTGATGGATTCTCTTTTGTGAGAAACTGAGGCATCTCCTGGAAGTAAAAGAGATTTGGCTACTACCAAGTGAAGCTCCAAGACTTGGATGCGAACGATCACATCCAAATACCCAAATATGTGTTGTTTTCTTCAAAGGTGTCATCATCTTCATTTACTAATTGCAATGATGCCTCCATCAACATTTCGAAATTCATTCCTGTGACTTGCTCTCAGAGCCAGCTTATGAGCCGCAGGAAGGAAGGAGTCTTCCCATTTTAGAAGCACAGCACATTTGGTCTTAAAATACTTTTGCCAATTTAAGTGCCTAACACTTACACGAAATGAATTGGGATTATTACTCAAAAACAAGTCTACTTGCTAAGAATGGCCATATGCCAAGATTAATTGAATTTCAATAATTTGGGCAAGCTTCAGAGGATATTGCAAAAGAAGAAATTAGAAAAGACCTGAATATATATGTCATTTGAAATACGTGAATAAGGGCCAGGTTTTCAGAAACGAGTTCACACTTGTCTACAAATGCCACTAAATTTGCCAAAACCAAAGTTGAATTATTTTCTCTTCCTAACCTGATGTAGCTAATGGCCTCCAACAGGGTACAGAGTGACAATAATCCTGATTTTCTTGGTAGGATCATAAAATAAACAACAACAAAAAAATGTGTGTTTATATATTCACATGCAGTCAATAATAATTCTCCAACATTTCCTCTTGGTCACTTCACATCAGCCTAGTAGTGAAGCTACATCTTCCATCATTAAATCAGATTAGAGTTTCTTTAAGTTGAACACCAGGCAAAGGGGTTGGGTAGTATCTATGGACCACATTGTCAAAAACATCTAGTTTTTGAATACAGTCAGGCATTGCCTTATGAGGAGGATACAGTCGGAGAAACATGTCCTTGTGCAATTTTGTCAGTGTGTGAACATCATGGAATCTCCTTACATAAACCTAGACACTATGACGCACACAGGCTACATGGTACAGCCTATTTATAGCTCCCAGGCTACCAACCTGTCCTGCTCTGCACTGAATGCCATCGGCAATTGGAAAACAGTGGTATTTTTGTTTTATAGACACATCTCAACATAGAGCAGATACAAAAGTAAAAATATGACATAGAATATTAAGAACTGGTATATTTGTAGAGTGTACTTACCCTGAGTAGTGCTTTTGGAACTAGCAATAGTTCAAGGTGAGGCAGTGAGTGAGTGGTGATTACCTGTGAAGTCGGGACTGAACGTAGACTTCAGAAACACTGTCCATGTAGGATACACTATAGTTGTTAAAAATATTTTTCTTTCTTGGATAATAAAAATCTCAGCCTACTATAACTTTTTATTTTGTAAACTTTCATTTTTCACTTTTTGGCTTTTTTGTAATAAGTTTCAGACACAAACACGTTGTACAGCTATGTGAAAGCATTTTCTTGCTTTATATGTGTATTCCTCAAGTTTTTATCTATCTTTTAAAATTTTCCATTTTTTCCCTTTTTAAAGTTTTTAATTAAAACTAAGACACACACACGCATTACATGGAGTCAGGATCACCAACATCACTGCCTCCCACCTCTACATGTTGTGCCACAAGAAGGAATTCAGGGGCAGCTGTCGTCTCCTGTGGTAACAACGCCCTCTTCTGGATACCTCACGCAGCACCCACCTGAGATTGCTTAACAGTCAGCTTATTTTTTCTTCCTTTACGTAGAAAGGTAACAGTCCAAAATAACAATGTATAGCATCAAAAAATACATAAATCAGCAACATAGTTGTTTATAATAATTGTCAAGTATTATTTACTGTCTTAATTTCTTAATTCATAAATTTTATTTTTTTCAGAATACTAGAGGTTGCACATTTTGCTTACATTGTTTTTGTGCAGTGTGAGTCAAAGTAAAATACGCAAGGGTGCCCTTCACCCAGATAGTGTGCACTGTACGCAAATAGCTGTGAATTTACTCACCCCCTCCTCTCCACTCCTCCCGGCTTGATTTTCAGTGAGATCTATGTCCATATGTGCTCTTGGTTTTTGGCCAATTAGTACCAATTCAATATTGAGAGCATGTGTTTATTTCTCCATTCGTGTGATATTTTCACTTAGAAGAATGGTTTCCCGTTCTATCCAGGTTGAAAAGATACTAGATTACTATTTTTTGATGGCTAAGCAGTGCTCCATGGTACACATATACCACATTTTATTAATCCATTCGTGTGTTGGGCACTTGGGTTGTTTCCACATCTATGAGATAGTGAATTGTGCTGCTATAAACATTTGACCGCAAATGTCCTTTCTATAAAATGATCTTTTTTCTGTATGTACTATGCTTTGTAAGACTGGTTTGTTTAGACCAGCATAACCACAAAATGTGAGTAATACTTTGGTTGTGCCCTGACCTTACAATGCATCTGACGTCAGTAGGCAAGAGGAATTTTTCAGCTCCATTATAATCGTATAGGGTCTCTGTTGTGTGCGTACTCTCTTGCTGACCACAAGATCGTCATGTGACGCGTGACTGTAGTAGAAACTCTCTCAGTAGAGTGATGGAACATACGTGCACTCTACCTGAGAACCAAGGCCAAGTAATGGAAAACCAACTCTATTTGTTTCATGCTAATTCTGAACCATTTGTTTACTGAGTCAGATGTTGAATGAAATAGGCTTCACCATGTGAAAAGGTATTTTCTGTACATACTCCATGTATGTGTATGTGTGTGTGTGTGTGTGTGTGTGTGTGTGTGTGTGTGAAGGGGGTGGGGGGTTATGTATAATTTTAATGGCATAAATAAAATGCAACTACGATGTGACTTCATTGCATTTAGCTGAACATTGATAAAATTATAATATATTATACTAAAATTTATTCCTTTTTCCATGGAAATGTCCCTTTTGTGCGTATATGAACTGGACTTTTTATGTGTGCCTAAGAGAAGAAAAATAAGGTTAAACATAAGTTATCATATGTGTATTAGAAAACCTAGATTAAAACCCTTGACCTACCATATTTTACTTGAGTGATTCATTAATTATATAATTTTCTAAGTTTTTGCTTACCTATCAGAAAAATACAGGTAAAACAGGAGAAGAATCAAATTAAATTATTATACACTCACACATACATAAACACACCTACACACAGACACAGGTTGAGCAACCTAGATCTAAAAATCTAAGAAATGTCTCCACATCTGAAACTCTTTCAGCACAGATATGATGCTCAAAAGAAATATCCACCGGAGCATTTCAGATTTCAGAGTTTGGATTTGGAATGTTCAACCAGTAAATATAATAAAATTCAAAAGAATTTGAAATTGGATACATTTCTGTTTTTCAGCATCTCAGATAAGGAATAATGAAAATATATGTGTGTAATAGCATTATGCTAACTGTTTTATTTAAAATAAATATAAATTCAATATACTAATTTGATTTTTATAGACATATTAAACAGTGTTTGAAAGTTCCCTGTAGGGCGGTGCCTATGGCTCAGTGAGTAGGGCGCCGGCCCCATATACCAAGTGTGGCAGGTTCAAACTTGGCCCCAGCCAAAACTGCAACAAAAAATAGCTGGGATAGCTGGGTGTTGTGGTAGGTGCATGTAATCCCAGCTAGTTGGGAGGTTGAGGCAAGAGAATCGCCTAAGCCCAAGAGCTGGAGGTTGCTGTGAGCTGTGATGTCACAGCACTCTACTGAGGGCGACAAAATGAGACTCTGTCTCAAAAAAAAAAATGTTCCCTGGAAGGAATTCATTGTGGCATAATAAAGGCACATATTTCTCTAATTTTCCCTGAAAAAATAATTGGATATATGGAGTCTACCTTCATGGTGGGTAGCATATAATCCCGTGTGCATTAACATTAACTCACAACATGAACTCAGGAAATCTAGCAGGTACTTCTCTTTTACCAAAGTAATTTTTCATGTGTTTTTGTTAATTTTTCTTTTCATTTTCTTGCCATACATTTTTTGGTGTAATAATCTATGAAGTTAAGTCTAGAACTAAGGACCTATCTATGCTATATTGGCAATCATGAATTGTTTTAATGATAATCAAAGACACATGCAGCAATGCGGCAGCAGCATTTACCAGTTATAGCTAACACATATCTATGTGTTAGATATGATTATCTATGTGTATATCTATGATTATCACATAATCACTCAAGATTCAGAAACACTGTCAGTGTGTTAGTCAATCAGGCAGTGCTGGCCTGGCCTGGTGGCTCACACCTAGCGCTCTGGGAGGCTGAGGTGGGAAGAGTGCTTGGTCAGTAGTTCCAAACCAGCCTAAGCAAAAACACAATACCTTCTCTACTAAAAATACAAAAATTAACTGTGCATTGTGGTAGGCTCCTGCAGTCCCAAATACCCAGAAGACTGAGACAAGGGGATGGCTTGAGCCTAGGAGTTTGACATTGCTGTGAACTATGATGATACCATGGCACTAGACCCAGGGAGGCAGGGTGAGACCTGTCTCAGAAAAAAAAAAAAAAAAGTCAGATAGTAGCTTGGTGCTGTTGGAGGAGAAGGGGAAGATGCTGATGGTGGAGTTTCTACCTTCAGTTACTTTTAGTATATCTGTTTTGAAAGGGGACCTTTTTGACCTTTTGGTCCTCTACCTTATAATGACTGGAAAAGTGTTACTTCTAACTCCAAATACCTACAATATCTTCTCTGTTCTGACCAAACTCTGACCTCCTGAATTTACCTCCACTAGACTAATGGGTACCTGAGGCCTTGACCTCTGGGACAGGAAATTGGTTCAAGCTAAGCTATTCAGGGTCCTTACTTTGGAATTTAGAATTAGAAAGAAAGGATTCTAGTCTTAGCTGGAGTTGCTTTCTTGAACTAGAGCCCTGTAAAAACCCATTTGCAGTACCTGCCTGAATTCCAGAAAATACATCTATGGTTTAATGCATTCTGTGACTTCATACAGCTCACATTGGTGTTTACTATTTGCAACACAAATTTTCTGATTTATGTAAACATCTGCCTTGGGATTGACAGTTCTCATCAAGTGAGTGGATGTGTCCAAACAGAGATGTTTAAGTAAATGATTAAAAACCTATGGCTATTCATACAGTGACTATCCTATATCCAGGTATGTCTGGGATTAAGAGGCACATTCCAGTCCCAAACAGCCCTGAGGAACAAAGCCCAGCCTCTGTCTAGCAATGGGTTACAAATATCAGGGCATGAAGTTTCATAAAGCTGGAGGATTTTTGTAAGACCTAAGATTATAGGTCTGTTTATATACATTTCCTGAACTTTTTTGGCCCTTCAGAGAATGTCTAATAAAAATCAAAATAATCCCTTGCTCCATAAACAGAATTGGAAGAATGTCTTTTATTAAATTCCAGTCCTAAGTGAGCTGAAAAATAAAAAGAAAACTTCAGATCAAAATTAAAAGCTGAATAGGTTTCATAAAGAGAAGGATATACAATAAAAAGATTTGTAATTAGGTATTTCATCAATTAGGAAACTAAAAAGGGGGAGGCATTCCTGACATAGCACCGTGCACATCTGTTCTCTAAAAATCAGAGAGACTGACAGCCGTGTTATGATATTTTGAGGAATCCCTAACAAAAATGCAAAGTGAAAGTAAAGTTTGAGTCCTTAACCTAAGCGGCTAAATCTAGAGGGGAAAGTAAAGACCTTCTGGGAAATGCTTCACTTTTGAAGGGAGAACATGTCAAAGTCAGGACGAAAGCTTAGGAGTTTTTAATGTATATGTCTCTAAAGGACAAAGGGCAGGGAAATTTGTACGGAAATTATTTTCAATCCGGCCGAGCCATAGTGACGTGAGTGCTAGCTCACCCGGAGGCCTCAGAGACTCTGGCTGTTGATTAGAAACAAGGAATCAATTGCTATAAAGGTGTCTTCCAACACAGTGGAATCATCAAGGTAGGAAAGAACAATGTGGCTTCACCAAAGCGATCGTGGAGGACGGAGATGGAATTTCAAAGGAGAATAGGTCAAAGGAAGTGAGGCCCAAATAGGAGAGCTGCTGATGAACAAAGCTGTAACAGTTTGAGCAAAAATAAAAAAAAAAGTGTATATATATATATATATATATATATATATATATATATATACACACACACTAATAATTAAAATACTAAATCATAACCCAAAGTGTAAAATATGTCTATGATTCATTCAGATATCAATAAATGTATAAATAAATAAATAAGAAAGACCAATATCCCAAGCAGGTAAACGCCAAATAATTTATGTTGATAGTCCTTCCTCAAGAGTGGAGAACAGATGCCTGTTCCCGAAGTGTGAAATGTGCACAGTGGTTTTCTTCCAAGAAGTACAATATGGAAAGGAACAAAACCTGTACCTTTATAGTAGAGAAAAGTGACTGACACTACAACAGCCCCGTGATTAAAGGCAATATCAGCAGTGGAGCCCTACAGATGGGACGAACCCATGGTAGGATGTGGTGAAAATGACACTTCACCTCTGGGATCTTCTTTCCAAGCCCATAAATCCTGTGGAATCGTTAGAAAAACATGAGGCAAATTACAATACATGGAGATTCTACAAAACATGGGACCCGACTTCCTAAAACTTTCAAGATCGTCAAAAACAAGGAATACCTTAGATATTTTCATTTCCAAAAGGAGCCTAAGAAGACACTAGGATTGAATAAAGTGTGGTATCCTGAAACAACAACAGAAAAAGATAGTAGGTAAAATACGTGTAAATCTGAATGAAGTATGGATTTTATTCAATAGCAATTTGTGATGGTTAAGTTTCAGATGTCTGCTCGACTGGATTAAAGGATACTTGGATAGAGCTAAAGCCTTATTTCTGGGTGCGCCTGTCAGGATGTTTCCAGAGGAAACTGGATTTGAACCGGTAGACTAAGAGGGAAGAACAGCCTCAAGCTGGAAGGACACTACCCAGCTGTCTGAGGAGCCTATAATATTAACAGGTAGAAGAAATGTGATTTCACTCTCCTTTACTGAAGATGAAATGCCTAGCTCCTACCTTTAGGGACCAGATCCTCCAAGTTATGATTAAACAAATTTAGTGATATACCTATGTAGGCAGATTCAGCAATATTGACAATATAATTTTATTAATCATGACCAACGCATCATACTAACATAAAATGTTACTAACAGGGGCCTGGAAATGGGGTGCATAGGACCTCTCTACTGGGAGCATCTGACCTTTGACTTCTCTGCACCACATTGGAAGAAAAAGAGTTGTCTTGGGCCGTACATTAAATAAACAAACACTGACAAAAGCTGGAGCTGATGAGCAAAACAAAAAAAAGCTCTGTGCATAATTTTCATGATTATCTGCCACCACTGATAAGCAAAAAAGTCCTCACATAATCCTCACGCAGCCCAGAGGCCGTAAGTCTGGGACATGTTGAGACACCAATACTGACACCTGCTTCCCAATGTGTCTGTAAAGCTAGAAATATTCTAAAATTTAAAAATTTTATTTTTTAAAAAGTTGCCAGGCAGTGGGGTAAGTTTTTGCCTTCTTGAAAGCAAGAACACTTTTATGTCTAGCCTAATATCCCTCTCTAGCCACTTCAAGCACAGTGTCTTGAACATATTGGCATCTGGACAAAGTGTTCAAACCAATGAATGAATGCGGAAAAATATGTGCTAAGGAACAAGGTAACACTTAAAAACTTAAGTGTGTTTCAGAAAGATTTATGAATGAATGAGTCATTTACCACAGACTGCACACTTTATAAAGAAATGTATTTTTTATAGTCCTGGGAAGTCCCACATCAAGGTATGTACCTACAGTGAGATCCTTTTCACTGTGTCATCCCAAGACAGAGGCAGAAGGACAAGAGAGTGCGACCTTCACTTTATAATTGACACTAATTCATTTATGAGGCTGGACCCCTTATGACCTAAACCCTCCCAATAGGCCCCAACCCCCAACACTGTTGCATCAGGGATTAAATTTCCAACACATTCTTTTTTGTGGAGCCCGCTCACGCCATAGCTTTCTTCTAATACCACATTAACCTCAAGGAACACTTCTCTACTTCCAGCCTGGGTTTTGTTTTTGTCGTTGTTGTTTTAACTATTTTAAAGTGTCCTGCATTTTTGCCTTTCTCCTCTGTCTCCTATCACCACTGCAAGTGCACACACACTAACACACACAAACACACACTAACACACTAACACACAAACACACGCTAACACACACACACATTCCTATCCTTTCAATGACTACCAAGTCCGCAAGAGCAGGAATTACGCCTTCTATCCTGTGCATCTAACACCATGTCTGGGATATGGGGAGACCCCACATAACACTTGCTTACGAATTAATGAACGAGAAAGTACACTAATTGAATAGAAATAGAAAGCTTTAAATAACTGTGGAAAATCAGAGGCAAATGAGTTATCACCTTTTCTATACCTCCCCCCCAAGTGTCATTTTCCCATCAGTACTGATTTCCTAATCTCTTGCTCTGGCTATTTAACGTAATTTCAGATCTTCATTCCTATCATCCATCCAGGTTGCTCCAAAATGTAATGTGCTTTGCGATTTTCTCTGTGTAGTGTCTCCCGCAGTACAGAACGCGCAATCAGAACGGGAGTTGCTTGATGGAAGAAAGCAGTCACAGGGCACTCACGGTAATTCTTTATGTCGACCGTGGATAACTGGAGTTTCAGGTTTTTGGTCTCAGCGATTTGAAGACTCAATCAAGGGACCACAGGATCAGTGGTAAGTCAGAATTTATTCGCAGAAACAAAAATGATAACAACTACCAAAACCAAACCTCCTGGCAGAGAACCCGGGCGGGAACAAGCTCTCCTGCTCCCTCTCCGAGGTCCGCCCTTGAGCGCTGTGCTCAGGGCTTTAAGTAGTCACAGGGGATTGTTTTGCCGAACTCAATGTTGTCTTTTAGGGCATGGGTCTTCTCAGTTCCAGCCAGCTGTCCAGTGAAGGCTCAGGCCTTGGAAACTTACATGAAATTGACAGGTCACAAGTGCAAGGGGCGGAGAGGGCAAGGCCCCGCTCTCCAGCAGGTGCCCGGAGTTGCAGGAAGCTGGTTCCTCCTGCTGCACAGCAGGGACACCCGCAGAGGGAAGGCGGCAGGTCGTGGTGCCACCTTGTCCTGCATCACTGGGAATCCACGCATCCACAGAAGGACAAGAAAAGCAACGTTCCTTACTGAGCCTGCGGCCCACAGCGCACTAGTACTTCATTCTGCAGGGCTCTCTCCGTAAGACACAAGAGCTGTGTTTTTCAGCTCCGTGTGGGCATTCTGCGTGCACTACCTGAAATATCTCTCTTCGTTCTGTGTCTGCATCCAAAAATATCTCCTGAGGTTATTTGTGGCTGCTTCTCTCTCTCACAAAATGAGCTGAACTGAGAGATAAGAACGTTTTAATGTTTGACATGAGTCGTGGACATCCGTGTACACACACCCACGAGGGGAGAAAAGGAGAGCAGCAAAGCCCGTGGATGCTTCCCTGACGTGGAGCGCAGAAGCGAGTCTGAGCAGAGACGTTTGCTGTCCATCTCCGGAGCGGTGGGACCTCGCGACTGGATTTCACCGAAATGTAACTGGTGCTTTTCGTATTGACGAATGCTTGCAAAATCTCCAGAACAAAACAAAACAACAACAAAAAACACCTTTCACTCCTGTACACCTAAGTTAGGATTAACATGTTTTCTTTCTCCATTTAAAAATCAGACATTTCCCTTTGCAGGACATCACTAGTTCCATAAGAAAACAGATTTGGGGAACAACTCTTCAGAAGCAGCAGCCTTGCAAAGGCAACATGATTCCATTTGATCTTATCCTGATCCCATGTAGTCAAAGACCCCTCCAACAATATCTAATTGCCTTTGTTATTTAAAAGACTTCATTTAGTCTTAGGTATAATCTCATAGAACATTTTCTTAAAGTCTTCTAAATTCAGATATACTTAGTTTATTTCAAACTCAGGGGCTTCCTAAAAAAAAATGCAGCAACCAGTGGTTTTACCTGAACAAGCAGCTCAAACAAGTGACCATAGAACATTTTGAGAACATTTCCCTTCTGTTATCTATAAATACCCATTCTGCGATGAAGAGAAAAATGAAAACAACTTAATTTAATTTGGGAATTTAAATTAAACACCTCCATTTGCATGCATAATTTATTAGTCTAAAGAGCTAAAAGATTAAGGAACATGAAGATATGTTAATACAATAAGCTTACAATTTCATCTTAGTAAAATAATTCTTAAATCCCTAATTCATGCCAATCTATGTAGTTCTTGATAAATTTCTACTTATGGCAAAATTATCCACAGTGGGCACTTATAAAATTGCCCTCTGAGGACAGGTTACATGTTCATTTTTGAGAGTAACAAGACATCTAACCTAATGATGGCATCAAGTCTATTAAATAAATATTCACAGAGGGTTTCTAGGCTGGGTGCGTTCCTAGAACAGGAAAAAAAATACAATCTGTTATGTGTCGGAGATTAAACTGGTAAGGCAAATATATGTATCAAACAATCACTAAAATACAGTATACAATTAAAAATACAACTATTTTAACTTACACCCCAATTTTATGGACACTCTGTATGTTAGTGTATTGATGTATATTCAAATGTATACTTGCATATTTAAACATCCATAGATAGATATACCTATCTATCTACAGAGGTATATATATAAAACACAGTCCATACCATAGGAATTCAGATGAGGGAGCAAGGAATTCTGTACCATCCACAATGGTTTCATGAAGGTGTTCTTGGACTGGACCATGAGAAGAAAAAATGTTCTAAAAATAGTGCTGTGAAATACAATATGCTTATTCCCAGAAGATGTTCTGAGAGGATGTGGCTCCTCCAAATCTCTTCTGTCTCCACTTCTGATATACAGGAAAGCTGCAGCCAAGTAGCAAAGAGGAGATACCTCAAGAGTCTGAAATCTGCCGTAATTTACTTAGGTTTCACTTGGTTTGTGTGATCACATTGGCTTTTTGTCTTGAACACACACCGTTTTTTGAAAACTTACTTATACCAAGAATGGAGTTACTCAAAGGCACACGGAAAGATACTGTGAGAAATACTCTCTTGTGAAAACTCATTTGGTTTGCAAGACACATTCAACAAAATTTCTAAAAGAATGAATCAATATAGGTAATCTGATTATGTTTAAAGGGTGACAGAATGTACTATCCCAATAAATGCTATTTTGGCATAAGGATTATTTTGAGCTAAATGACTCTAAAAAGAAAAAAAAAAGAAGGCAAAAGAAAGGCACTTGGACCCCCCTTTTCTCACCCTGAAAGTAGGTGATGACCCCTGTATAGAAGACACCTTCCCTATCTCACAAGGAAAGGAATGTTTTTATCATTAAGGACGGGAAGTTGAGACTGAGAGAATTCTGTACTAGCAAAGCTTGTTAAAATATTCATTACACCTCTCTAGCCTCTCCATATAGTTTGTTTGCTTTTCTGTAATTGCTTATCTTTCTTTAACATAGGGTGGAAGCATTTACATGTTGCCATTTCTTTGTGTCTTCATCTCCTTCTCAGCATTCTCATGTTACATAACACTCCTATTAAATAAACTTTCATAACTTTCTTCTGTTAATCTGTTTGGCTCAATTTATTCTCAGACCCAGTTGAAAACCTTAAGAGGGCAGATGTAAAATCATGTTTTTCCCTCCAAATCCTTCCAAAAACATGTTGCTAAAGTATTTGCATTACCCAGTAAGTCTGGAGTTAAAACTTGAAAAATATATATGGTGAACATTATTAAAGATTGTGCTTTACTCTTAACTCCATGCGAAGTGTCTCAGATTAACCATGTTATGCAGGAATTAAGCAGGCAATCTTGGAAAACTCGAGTTGATTGCCATTGGTTGCTACTGAAAAGAGTAAAATGCTACTTTTGTAAACTAAGTATGAGTAAGATATAATAATAAGGACTGTCTACATTGGAGACTGAGCCAACAGAAATAAGAGAAATCATAAAGAATATGAAGGGAAATGAATGGTTGAAGAGCAAAGATGATATAAAGGATAAAACCTACTATTTAATGAGCATTCACCTGATAGCAAATACCTCTGTACATTCTGAACAAGCCTTACATCACTCACAAAGAGGAAACAAACATTTCATGGGCAAGGAAAGTGAGTTTCTAACAGGTTAAATGACTGTCTGGGCCTCCCCTGCCAATGTGTTGAAGAGCTGATCTCCATACCCGTATGTCTTCAGCACCCACAGTTTAGAGGCTGTATGTACTGTGGCTGTGGTTTCATTCACAGTTTAACTTCTACATAAAAAGCTAAGGATTGTAAATTGTACCAAAACAATTTTTAATTGTTTGATTATAATTGAAATATATAGAAAACTCTGTAATTTTGGATATACTAAAGACATTCTGAAAGAAGCAAGGTCTACAATGTCCAACTTGATGATGAAAGATCCTTTCTCCTACTTCTATGCCCAAATTTTAGAGTTAGATGTATATGTCATGACAGTAAAGAGAGGGTCAGATATATTCTAGTGGTGTGGCAGGGTACTGTTCATTTCCTCTCATATAAACACACACACACACACTCTTACCTTCTTTATATTGAGTTCATAAAGGAAGTGAACAAAGTAGGCTGTAATTCAGAGCACAAGCATTAACCTAGAAAATAAAATTTTTTTTTGCATTTTCTATCATGGTGTGGCCCTATATCACACTTAAGCTGTGGTTTAACTTCATTATACCCATACGCTTCATTAGCTTACAGAAATTTAGGAGGAAATACTCTATGCATATATTATATGAAAAGATCTGAAAATCTATTCCTAAGAATTTATTGCCCCTCATTTAATAAAGAAGAAATCAGATTACTTTTATTTTCTAAGGAAAATTTTTAGATGATACATTTGTATATCTAATTAATATGATTATGCACCTTGCCTAATTAAAAATAGATACTTATTCAAATAACAGGACGTCTAAACCATCTATTTATAAAGAACTCAGATGAAATGCATGGAAACAAGGAGGAACACAGTAACTGAACACTACTCATGCATTAACCTTCAAATCCCTCCAGCCCCTGCCTTTGCACAGAAAAACCTGGTGTAAAACAGTCCTATCCCTGTCAGCCTTTTAAAGGTTTCCAATGGTGGCACAACAGAAAGGCAAAACAACTAAAGCTGAAAATTTGGGGTGTTTTTTTTTGCCCCCAAGTGTTGTGACCACAACCCAGAATGAATTAGTCACACTAAGATCAGAGGATGTTTTTTTCTTAAAAGAGTTGAAGGGTTTCATAAATGCAGAATGAACCCAAAGAGACTGCCTAGTCTCTGGTTGCTTTCTTGACTTTAATCATAGAAAGAGCCTCTATCTTAGAAGACAAAAACGATTTGTGTAAAAATCCCGAAACAAACCTTGGATGAGGATCTCAAGCATGCTATAATGTTTTTAAATAGTTGCATGAATGGGATAAGATAATGGAATTTTGACCGGAATACAGAAGTACTCAAACTTAGTTTAAGAGTCTTAACAAGAATTTTTCTCGCAACTATATCAAAATCTATTAAGATATAGTCTACTATAGTCATCTTTATAACCCTCAAGTGTGATTCATGTTTATCCTTTTGGTTTTTGAAAATTAAGAGCTATGACTTCAGAGCCAATCAAGAAAGAGGAAAAGTGATGTTCTTAACTCCAAAAGTTTTGAATGCCTGCCTATGGAAATGAAACATATATTTCACAGAAATCTGGTAGTCTTAAGTAGGCCAAAATGTGCTCACAGAACCTCCAGCATTATTTAAGGCTCCTTGCAAGGATGTGGTTTCACTAAGCTATGTACTTCATTTATTTGGGACAACCTCAAAAGTCAGCTTTTCTCTGACCTCTGAAGTGCCACTAGAATAGTCAAGATGGAAAGATGTTTCTGATTTATCAAAAACATTTTTAGAAGGAGATATTCATTTAGAGCTTTGGAAAAATATAACTTTAGCTTCAGAAAAGCTGTGTGGAAACAGTGGTCCAGGCTTCTGTGACTGAAGGGCTGGAGCAAATGTGACTCCACTCATAAGAGAGGTGATATAGACTTCGGAAGCCAAAGTAATGGGTTTAAAATTGTAATTTACTGTTGATGAACTTGAGCAACTTGCTGAACATTTCTGTGTCTTAATTTCTTCGACTGGAAAGTGAGATAATGATAATTTCTTCATGGTATTTTTTTTAATTAAATAAGGTAACATTCATATAGTTCTTGGAATAGTGTCAGATAAATAGAAAGTTATGCATGCATTTCTATATACATATTTGTGTGTATAAATTAATTTATGCTAATTTGAAAACCTATCATTGAATTGAGGAGAGACTAGAAGTAATCAAATCATCATGTATCTAAACTTCACCTTTCTCTTATTGTAGGCACACCTACATGTTGAATTAATTAAAACATGAAGAAAAAAGGACCTGAAGAAGAAAGTCTAGTGTTAAATCAAAGAGTGCCGAACAACAGAAGAGCTACATGAAAATTATAGTACAAATATCAATTAAAACTTTCTCTCATAGATCATCTATTGTACTAGCAGTAAAAGATATTACTCACCAAACATCTTTCCGTGAAAGTGTATCTCGAGGGTTATGATTGCTTCTCTTGCATCAATAGAGTTCTTTTTTAGCCAGTGCAGATCAGACATCTCATTCTGTTTCTTAGTTATCATGAAAGCTTAGTTACCTCCAAATGGAGGAAGTCTTTCCAGACATGTTATCCTTACTGACCACACTTATGACACAGAAGCAAAATTCACACAAAATTTTAAGGGGGAGCCCACCAGTCATTTTTGATATTTTTGGCAGAAACATGAAGAATAAAAAGCTACCTCTGCTTTCCTCCCAGTTTAGAGATGTAGGTGAAATTACTTCTCTTTTTTGTTTGTTTGTTTTTGAGGCAGAGCCTCAAGCTGTCACCCTGGATAGAGTGCCATGGCAGCACAGTTCACAGCAACCTCCAATTCCTGGGCTCAAGCGAATCTCTTCCCTCCGCCTCCCAAGTAGCTGGGACTACAGGCACTGGCCACAATGCCCAGCCATTTTTTGGTTGCAGTCGTCATTGTTATTTGGCGGGCCTGGGCTGGATTCGAACCCACCAGCTCAGGTGTACGTGGCTGGCGCCTCAGCCTGTTGAGCCACAGGCGCCGAGCTGTGAAATTACTTCATAACCTGAATTCTCTAAAGGATATAAAAGAAGAGCAAGCTGGGGTGGCACCTGTGGCTCAAAGGAGTAGGGCACTGACCCCATATGCCAGAGGTGGCAGGTTCAAACCCAGCACCGGCCAAAAACTGCAAAAAAAAAAAAGCATACTGAAAAGAGAGCTACATGGTTGCTGCGGCTTGAATAGGATTTGTTCTTCTCAAAATTCATGTTGATGTAAGGGTCTGGAGAGATGGTAAGACCTTAAGAGGTAGTGGGGTCATGAGGGACCTGCCCTTATGAAGGGCTTAATGCAGTGATGAGCAGTGAGAGTGAGTTCTCCCTCTTGCAAAAACTAGGTTGGCCTTTTTGAGAACAGGTTGATAGAAAGAGAGGTCATGCCTCGTGTTTCTTCTCCTTGGCCCACATTGTCTCGTGTGGTTTATCTTCCCTCCTTTGCATGTGCTCCTGCAGTGCAGTGCCTCTGACATGTCATGACGCAGCATAGGGACCTCACCAGGTGCAGCTGCTTGAACTTGAACTTCTCTTCCCCCAGAACTGTGATTGAAATAGACCTCAAATGTTTTCTTATAGCAAGCAAAAAAACCAACAAGGTAGTAGTCTTTTTACCTGTGGTCAATGTCAGCTTTTTTTCTCCCTCAGCAACTTGTTATGATTTCAAATTGTTTCAAAAAATAACATCAGTTATTGGGAACTGTTTAAGGATTTCATTACTTGATCAGATCTATACTGTTTTCTTAATAAAGCACTTGTAAAAAAAAAAAAAGTGAGTAAGTAGCTAAGAGGATGAAAAGCAAACAAAAATATCCTTCTGACTTTAAATGTCATCATGTTTATCCCCTAAATGGTTTTGGCTGCTGTCCTTTGATTCACTTTTATTTACCCCACATGGACTTCTCTTCACTAAAAAAATACTTAGGGTCTATGTCAAAAAAGAAAAAACAGTAAAATGTGAAAGCAAGCATCATTTCTTCTCATTATAACTTGTTTTAAAGCTTCTTTAAAGCTTCCATTGACTCTCAGACTTTGTATATACAAAGAAGAATGTGGTTTTTTAAACTCTTTTAAACCCGTCATAAATGTCCTTGATCGATTGTGCTTAATAAGTTCAGACGTGTTATCCTTACTGACTACTTATTTAAATTATTTGGTCTAGTACTTTTTATCACATTTTATCTTGATGCAAAAAGTAAAAATATCAGGAAATGTTACCTACACAAAGTTAAGACCAGTAAGTGTAGATTTTTTAAATTCGAGCATCATTTGTTGCAATTGATTCATTTTAATCTCAATGGAAATATAAAATTTCCCATTAAAATAAAAGAATTTTTCAAAATCATGTGTAGAAAACACAATTTGAAAGTCTAAATTTTCACATATACTCACAATCTTCAAGTGTTTTTCTTTTTCTCAATTACTAAAGTGACTAGAAAATTCAAAAGACTAAAGTGAAAGCAAATGCTGTTGAAAAGAGGTTGTGTTTGTTTTCAATCTAAGCAAAGAAAAGAGAGGAAGAAATGGAAGGAAATAAGGGAAGGAGAGAGGAGAGAACAGAGGATAGAAAAAAAGAAGGATGTAAGGAGGGACAGATCAAAGTAGGGAAGAAAGGGAGAGACAGAGAAATAGAGAGGAGAAGAAAGGCCAGAAAGAAAAAAGGATGAAAGAAAGTTGTAAAATTCTGTAGATGTGATGGTAGGGAGGCTGAGAATGAGAGAGAGAGAGAGTGCGCTATTTTTTTTCTAATCATTTATTTAATATATGTACATGAAATTGATTCTGGTTCAGAACTTGAATAACCTTCCATTTCTTTCTTGTTCTGAAGTGGAAATCTGGATTAGGGGAAAGAAGCTTTACCTTTATACACAAAAATATTCTACATTAATGCATATTGTATAAGATACAAGACATTTATTTCCCATTACTCAGTACTATAACCTAAAATTTGACCATATTTAAAGGAAATAAATGTAACTCTAGAGCACTAATTCTCAACCAAGGCAACTTTGTTCTTCCTCTACCCTCCCCAACACATTTCCCCAACTCTCACTCTTCAGGGATATTTGGCAACGTCTAATATTGTCTCCTGTAGTGACAGGGAGGAGGCACTACCAGCATCTGGTGGGTGAGAGCAGGGGTGCTAGTGAACACCTTTCAATGCTCAGGGCAATCCCTCCCTCAGAGTGCAGAATTATCCAGGGCAAAATGTTATTAGTATTAGGGTCACTGTTGAAAAATTCAGCTGTTGAAAGAAATTCTTAACCTACCCTACAGAGTGTACAAAGTTGAGGGAAATGCTCTGTACACGCCCAGTCGGTGGTGCTGATTTGAACATCTGCGTCAGAAGGTGATGGGATGGTGGGGAAGGCAAAAGAGCACGGATCTTGAAGTTACTCAGGTATGGTTTGGGACGCCCCCTCTGTCACTGAATAGCTGAGCAAATTATTTGTTTTGAGCTAATTCCTACATTTGTTCCAGGGGTGTCCAAACCCAGGCTGCATAAAGATTTCCTGAGGACTTTTTTGTTTATCTGTGGTGTCGGATGTCACATAAAGTATGCACACACCCTTTTTTTTGCTCAGTAGCTTTTGTTAGTCTTTGTTTACTTAACATGTGATCTAAGACAACTCTTCTTTTTCCAACAAGATGTGGAGGAGTTAAAAGGTTGGACACACTTGGCAGAACCTGAAGTGTAAATAATTGATAGATAATTGTGGCTCCTATTTCTGTTGTTTTTATCATCATTTTGAAAGCACAAAATTATACTTTTATTATGAAGTTGATTAATAGGCGCAAAAATACAGTTAAGTAGAAGGAATAAGTTCTAGTGTGTGATAGCACAATAAGGTGATCATAGTCATCATTAATCTTTTGCATATTTCAAAATGGCCAGAAGAGAAGATTTGGAATGTTCCCGAATATTTCAAGTGATGGATTTTCTAGCACCCTGATTTGATCATTGCACGTCGTATGCATGTATCAAAGTATCACATGTCTCCATAAATATGAACAATTGTTTTGTATCTTTTTAAAACAAATTCAGAAATTTCCAGCCTGTCCACCAATTTCCCTCCCATCCTCACAAGTTAACTTAAATTTGAATCACTTATGGCTTATGAAAAGGAAATCTGAATATTTTATTTTTTCTCACAACCATTGCTCCTGCTATGACCTCCCCCTTTTCTAATTCTTCACGTAATTATAGACTTTTATTTCACTATTATACCAATACAAATTCTTCTCTATTATACACTTTTTAGTCATGCCCCAGGCTTCCAAAAAGTATTTTACATCTAAGCATGCAGGTGGCTATTTATGTTGAGTTGAATGAATAGCGATATTAATGCCATTTCATATGTATAGAAATTGAGATACTGCATAAATACAGTAAAAAAAGGAAGCAGAGGCAATACATATGCTTCATATTAATTTCTTATTATATATGAAACTTAAGACATATTAGCAATGATTCTAAAAACGTTTAAAACAGAAAATTTTGGTATGTCTTAATTTGCATTGTCCTCGAAGCAACACTGTGAATAGATATTACTCCTTGTATATTACACATTCTGAAACACATACTCAAAACTCTGTCAAAGACTATCATAAATAGTAGTCTCAGAGAATGACATTATGATCCTCTTTACTTGGCTTTTTGTATTACTATAAATTCTAGTACCTTTTCATCAACAGTGAATAAAAACTGTTATTAATCAGTCACTCAACATTAGTGCATTAATGAATGTTGAGGCTGTTGAAATATACTGAATGATTTAGCAGAAAATCTCCATTGCTTCCAAGAATCATTCCATAGCTACATGTAACGCCACTCTTGAAATCCCTAGTATCAGAACATAGTTATTCTTGTTAATTAGAGATCGTAAAAGTAAACACAAGATACTGTGGTAAGGATTTTATCAATCAGAGCTTTGGGTGGAAATATTAACATTTGTGTAGTAAGAAAACTAAGAAAGATACTTAGTAACCTTTAAATTTGCTATATATCTTCAATTCCAACTTCATCCCTATCTCCATCTATGTCTACCTAATGGGATCCTTAGGATTGGGTGGTAAAGCAAGAAGCAAATATTGTACTAAGGAAGGTGAAAGAGAAAAATAATTCTCTGAGGTGTATACTCTTGATTTTAAAAGCTCCAGATTTAAAAAAGAAAATGGACCAATGTCTTTTTCTCATCAATAAATTAAATCATTCTTCTGCTATGAGGAAAAGTGGTATATGAGGCAAGAGGCAGGGGGTGTTTTGTAAAATTCTCTGGTAGGAAATGATAAATGAAGAGGTGATATTTCTTTCCCAAGTCAGAGTTTCAAGGTATAGAAGGACCATTTTGAGCTGGAACAATCACAATAGGTGCTAAGGAATCTAACACTGATCTGTAGACCTTGGTCCGTGGGCAGAGTTTAGACAGGTTTTAGGAAAGCACAGAATAGCTACATATGGCGAGTGGCTGCCATGTTGGACAAAGCACGTTAAAAAAGAACAACTATTGTCCACAGCGGGAGGAGTGGAAGCAGAGGCAAAAAAGAGCCAAGTCACCAGCCCTGGCCAGAGGAGATCAAGGAGTCCATGGCATGAAAAGATTGTTAAAGACTAAATGTTTATTTCCCCCTGAAACTTGTATGTTAAAACCCTAATCCCGAAAGTGAAGATGTTATTGGGTGGAGCCTGTGGGCTGAGATTAGGTCATGAACGTGAACCACCAGGAATGGGATTAACTCCCTTATAAATGGGCAGAGAGCTCCCTCATCGTCCTTTAGTCTTGTGAGGATGCAAGGAGAAATCAAAACTCTGTAACCTGAAGGAGGGTCCTCACCAGAACCTGCCCATCTGGCTTCCGGCCTTCAATTTACACCCTCCAAGTAGAAGAAATACATCTTTATTGTTGACAAGTAGCATAGCCATTCTGTCTATGCTACTTGGTCATAGCAGCCTGAATACATGAAGACAGGGATGAACAGAAGTGTTAAAACTGCATGTTATACTAATGAATGACCATTCATTACCTGCGGGAAGGCAGGCTCTTCAATTGCTGAGATCTCTGTACTTTCTCGCTTCTCACAACTACTGGGACAACCTGGGACTATTCCAGTGCCTTGAAACAGAGGTGCCAAATACGCAATTCTTTAATCATAAAATATTCAGATTTTTGTCAACGAAGGAGACAGAGAGCAACTTTTTGGGATTCGTTTCCTTCTTATTACTATCCCCACTGTACTTATTCCCTCCCACCTCACCCGTCACTCCCCAAGAGGCCTGCAGAGGCCGTCCTCCTCATTTCCCCACTGGAACCACTCTCATTTCTCTCGCTTCCCCTCGCCTATACACAAAGTTATCTTCACCTGAAAACTTCCTCATCCCTCAACTTCCACCTGTCCATTCTCATTTCTAGTTTTGGATACCTCTTGCTCTGGGTGGATATTCCTGCTGCAAAATTTCAAGATAAATGCCCCATAAGTTAGTCTGAAAAGCCTTTAGTTTCTCATCATTGACCATCTGACCATATCAAGTACCAAGTGCTGTGTGGTTCTTGTCAGTTTCAGTATTTTCCCCCCTCTGGACCACTTCTCATCTTAACTAAAGTCTGTAAGAGAAGGAAACAGCCATAGTTTTCTCACTAGTGAACCCCAAATATCCAACATTGTGTTTGCTACTAACATTTTTGTTAAGTTAATAAATTACACCTACATTTCCTGAAGGAAGTGTACATAGTTAAACAGTTTAGGAGAAAGAAAGAAAGAAAAAAAGATATATGAGCAACTTTTCTGCAAGGATATGATATGTTTTCAGAGACTGTGTTCCTAATTACATTATCCCTATGGATTTGATAAATGAGGAGAAGTACCTTTGAATGCTAGAATGACAAGGACAATTTCAATAGATGACTCTTCCAATTGGTTATTTCCCCACACAATTGGAGAAAACTGAACAGCAGTATCCCATTTATATGGACATGTTGCTTGTTGAAATATGCTTTCTGATTTGAATCTCATCTTAGAAATTTTGATGTACCTTACAGAATTACGGGTAAGACTACACGTTGGTTAACAGTGAATCAAATTACAACCAAGAAAAAAAAATAAGTATGGAGTTAATGGGAACATCTAGACATTCCCAGATAGAAGTTGACCATTGTGTGAGCAAAATAAATATGTTCCATTGTATTCTTCCGTGCTGGGTGGAGATTTAACATGCACGTGAGAGATTCATTCTGTTCTCCAGGAACTCTTCCTATGGTGCAAAAGACTAACAAGCAGTGCAGTGATCAAGTCCCTGTTTTTTACTGAATCTGATGAAAAAATGCAAATGCTGTGTCCAAGTTAACTTCTAGCATTCAGCTTCAATCCACTAGCCTGACTAATCAGTGCATATTTGCAAAGTAAGTTGAAGTTAACTCTGAATATGTTCTTCTGTTTAAATTTCTTCCTGCCCTCACTGAAGAGGTAAAGTATAAATCACTGCCTTTGTTTCAATTGAAGCATCAAAGTAATGTAAGATTCTTTGTCAGTGATGAGCTTGATTACAATTGAATGAAGATTATTTTCCTCCTATGACTCAGTCATTCTAATAGTCTGACTTACATTTATAGTCAAGTGGGAGTGTTTCTCTGATGACTTAGAGCCTTTAAACCTGAGGACAATAAAATGCTGCCTGTGAAGCACATCTAAATCCTAAGCAGACAGAAAAATCAAATCACCTGTAATACTATTTGTTTTCATCTAACAAAATATAGGGAAAAATAGAAAAAATGAGTCTGGTATATCCTACACAATTTAAGGAAAGAAATCAGGAGGTGGTATAGAAAACATCTCTTTATACACCCCAGTAATTGACAAATTGACATAGCGGGAACACAGTTCAATTGTTATGGAAAAAAATGGTTCACTAGAGACTGAATTTCCTTTATAAGAACTAAATTGCTCATTTTATTAGCCCTCTTTGGCAACGATATCCAAAGCCTTGAGGCAAGATTTCCAATGTGGTAGCATTTTTCAATTGCCCTTTATAAATTCTTAACCAAGAATGGACTGATGGTATCCATCCATTCAACTAAGAAGCTATTGTTTCATTTCTTCAATTATATTAGGTTATTTTAGTCAATGAAAATGTTGTTTCTTGGACTAGGCAGAGATGTTTATACAAGATTTTTCAATAGCTTCACTTTTAGACGTAAGAAAATCAACTATTCTTGACTACAACAAAGTCAAAATCTATAATCATTTCCAGATTGAGGCCTCAGAGATAGTCATATTAGAGAATCCAAATGGAGAAAGCCAGTTTATATACTAAAGTACCCATCCATATTTTCTAAGTAGAGCAAATACTAGACAATAGGTTCATTGTTACTGTTGACTTTTTGTATGTTTTTATGTTACTTTCCTTAAAATAAAAACTTCGCATTTAATTTACCAACTTTAAAGTGTTTATATTTACCCTAATATGAAGATTAGTTCCTTTCTACTACTTCAAATTCTTTGAAGTTCTTTAGCAGATCATATTCACTTTGCTGGGATACAAAACAGCTATAGTTAAATATCACAAGAAAAATCCTTTTTATCATAAGGACATTTGCACTAGAATGTTTATTGAAGCTCAATTTACAATTGCCAAATGGTAGCAACACCTTAAATGCCCACCAATCCAGGAATGGATTAATAAGCTGTGGTATATGTATACCATGGAATACTGTTCAGCCACTAAAAAAAATTGGTGACTTTACATCTTTTGTATTAACCTGGATGGAAGTGGAACACATTCTTCTTAGTGAAATATCACAAAAATGGAGGACCAGGAATCCAATGTTCTCAATTCTAATACAAAGGGAGTAGATGAACCAATATGAGGGGTGTAGGGCAACAAGGGATTGGGGAGTAGGGAGAGGGGTATGGGGGGGTCACAGCATATGACACACCTCTTGGAGGTGGGACACAATTACAAGAGGGACTTTATCTAATAACTCCCATCAGTGTAACTTAATTCTTTGTACCCTCAATGAATCCCACATAATAATACAAAAAGAAAAAGAATTCAAAGAAAAAGAAAGAAAGAAAGTGATAAGCTAACTTTTTCTTAATGTTCCAATTTTCTTTGACAGCATTATCAGATGAAAAATATCAAATGATTTAAAATTAATTCTTAATACTTTTAAGTTTATTCAAACCACTACATATAATTTTAGAATATTTTTAAAAGGTTTCCTTTTTTATGCTGTTAATGAAAATATATTAATTGTGTACAATTTGAAAACCCTCAAAGAGAATTAAATAAAATGTCACCTGGATACAAGGATCCTGTTACATCCACCACAGTATTTCTCTTCTTTAATTTTGTACATACATATAATGCTCTAAATATGTAACTTTGTGCTATTTTTCATTTAGCACAATATAATGAGCACTTATCCATGGAATTTAAATGGAAGTATATTTAAAGATTTGATTCAATTGAAAAATAGAAATATCTCCCACCTCTAATCCCAACTGGGCACTTCCTAGATAAGACAAATTTTATTTTATTTTTTGGTAGTTGAATGAAGATGATTCCTGCGTGAAGATATGAGCTCTTTTCCAGAAGCCAGAGAACATTACACACATTCATTTATATCTCTTACAGCATCAATCTTTTGTGATTATAAATGGGACTTTCACACAGCTAGTCAATGGGAAGAAATTACCTGATAACTGGGGTAAGCATATAGTTTAATTTTTAAGTATAAATAATAATGAATTTGCCGGACAAAGTCACATACCAGCCTACTGTCTTAGGCAAAAAAGGATATGTTTTGAAATGGCATAGGGTACTTTAATGATAGACTTTTTAATTTGTATCAGTTGAAGCCATTTTTCATATATTCCAAGGTCAGTCAAACTAAAATCACTTGGGCAAAATCAGCCCCACTAAAAATTATTTTGTTTGTTATCTCATCTAAGAATGATATCTTTACATTTGTTATTTTTCTATCTTTTGTCTTTCTCTAAATTTCAGATTAAATATGAGGGTACAAATGTTTAGGTTACATTGTTTTCATTTCTAAAATAAAGTTCAAGTTGTAGCTGGACATTTGCACTAGAATGTTTATTGCAGTTCAACTCACAATTGCCAAGATGTGGATATCTATACATTTAAATAAATGAAAATATCTCAATTTGTTTTCTCCTGTCATAAAAATACCTACACACATTCTTTTTTTTTTACATAATATTCTTGATTTTGCTTTTTGAATTACAATGCCCAAAATAGTTATACTCTGGCCTTGCAGAGAAAAAGTTTGTTGACCTCTATGCATGCTGATACCTTCTGCTCAAGTCCTTCACATTGTTTTAATACTTTGCTACTTCACCAACTCACAAATGAGTAAAATATGGACTATTGTAAAGAAAAAAGCTACTTGGACTTCAGCATACATAATTTTTCAGACAAAAAATGATAAAAATATAAAAATTGACTTGTAAAGCAGACTTTTATTATCACTGAAAGTATGCTAAAAGATTACTTTGGTCATCATAATAATATAGCTCAAAACTTTAAAAATTATTTTAGAATGCTCACACCCCTAAAAGTCTACATTCTCTGAGTGGTCCCCCAATTCCAGTTGTGCTATTCTAGAATATTCCAGTTATGCTTACAGTCTGGAAGAGCAGTAGAATAATTGTTTCCTTCTTAAAAGCAGGTGTACAGACTGTGAAGTAAATGATTTAGTCAACTTCTTACTTTCTTTCCTGTTAGTATTTTTTGCCCTCATTTCATTTACATCAATGTATTATAAAAATGGCTTAACTATGTGGTCAAATTTTTATAACAGTCCATAAAACTGCAATAAAAACGTTGTGTATAATATTACATAAATCACACTCAGAAAAAACTGACATGATCCTCAGAGGTCTGGGATGTTGTCATGCACTTTCAGTTAAATTTTCAAAATAAAACATTCTGTTTTTATCTCTTCTGTTTGCTTATTTAGGTGTTGTTTTAAGGAACTATTTTTTTTTTAAATTAGGCATGTTAATTAACATTTTTATTGTCAAACCCCATTCTAATCTCTAAGATTATATCTGGCATTACTTTGTTGATTTCATACATTTTTCTTATGACCTTTCTGGTATTGGATCATTTGAATCATGAGAACATAATGGAAAAAAAAATTAAACTGAACATTCAGATAATCTGTAAATTTTTTTAGCATCATCTGATAGTTTAGGGGACAAGTTTACATTTGTAAACTACCAAGCATCTTCTATGTCTTCTCCTGAGAGTTTCAATAAGTAAACAAAATTATTTCAGTGTGGGTCACACATCTTTAATTCAACCAATGAATAAAATTTACATTTAATAGAAACACAACAAGAATAAATAACGTTAGGGTTAAAAGAAAGCATAAATTTTGAGCTTTCCACATTTTACATTCATATCCTTTCCTCGCTCTCTGCAGCTTAGAAAATTTATACTATCTTGGTTAATCACATTCCTCCATTCAGTTTATAAACAAGTACTGGAGAAGAGGATAAAGATAGGACAAAATAAACAATCATAAGTTCAGTTCCTATTCATGCTCTCCTTCCTAAGAGCTTAAGTATTTGATATTATAAATTTCCATTAGACAAAGCTAATTGGGTTGCAAATCCTCTAGACCTTGATTAGCTCCCTGGTTTTCACTTTGCTTCCTGGGAAAATCTTGATTTCTTTTGAAAGGAGGAAAAAATGACCCCCAAACAAACAACAATAACAATAACAACAACAACAACAAAATAACACTGAGCAAATAACTTCTCCAAAAGGCTTTAGGATGCGGACATGAAAAGGTTAAAAGTACAGGGAGAAAAGAAACAAGACAAAAACTCAATAGATAATTTCTCTGTGAAATCAGCCTATTTAAAGCAAAGTCAATTTGGGAATTCTACAATTATCTGATCAATTTCTATAGTGCAGTGTGTTGTGGTAATTCAAGCCCCCAGAGTTAGACTAGTTATTTATCCAGCCCAAGGCTCACCAAAACCTTAGTGCCTGATAGACTAGGCCTGGGGTATTGTGCAGGAAGAAATTAACGTTTTCAAGATTTATAATTTGCTGGCCAAAGTCCAATGAAAGTTACAATTACTGCCAGGGTATGTAATACAAAGTCAAATGGACATAATTACAAGCCAATCTGCATAATTAGTTTCCCTCTCCCCAAATTTCCACTTTACCAAATGACTATTTTATTCACATAAATGTAGAAAGTTGCTGTTTCTTGTCATTACGGCAAGTCCTACAAACTGTTGTGATTAGTACCCCAGCCAGTAGAGAGGAAAATGTTAATGAGGGTTGTGCTTTGTGTCCAAATTTTTATTAATCTAAGAATTATTTGATAAAATGAGATAAAATCCACCTTCCTACACAGTTTAAGTTTCTACAGTTTATATTGCAGGTATTATGGAAATTTTAAGATAAATCTTATAATACAAACACTTTGTATACCATACTGTGTATTATAATTGTGAACAGGTCAAACTTGTAAGTTACTTGAGGAAATTCTTCCAATGAATCAGAGATGTTAGAATTATCAAGCCTAAACCCTGAAATCAATGTTGTGCCACATTTGTTAGCCAGTTTCATGTCCACTCTCTTTATTCTAAAGTGTACCACCATATATTTACAAATTTGAGAGCTTTTCTTGTTTTATGTTTAAATATTTCAGCTTAATAATCCAATTTCAGGGTAAAGAGAAATACATTTCTCAAAAATCTAAATCAAAAATTTGAAGGAAGAATGCATGTAAGGATTTCATTTTTTGGTACTAAGGTATAGTTCTCACCATCAGACAACCAGAAAGCAAAAATAGGTCATCATTTCTTTACCTTATTACAACTTGAAGTAGACTTTCTCACCTCCTAATTCTCAGATTAATAAACATTTGAACACAGAGCTCTACCAATATTAACATTTTCCCCTTATTAGCTGAGGTACCAATCAGAAGAAAGACTATTCATCAAAATCAACTTTCAGAGATATCTTTGAATCAAATTTGTACATTATCTTATGAAAAACAAAGTATGTTGAATTTTCACAAAAAGAGACAAAAACGCCAAGTAAGGATCTTTAGAATGTCTATTTTTTCATGTGGGTAAGATTTTAACATTACTCTTGTGAGATGGGACAAAAATTCCAAGCCAAAATATTAATTTAGAAAGTATTTTCTTTCTCTTTTAAGTTTCTAAGTTGGAAGAAAGACCTTGATTGAGGAACTAGAGAAAAGAACATATTGGGGTGAATAGATACCAATTTAGTAAACAAAGAAGATAATCATTAATAGTTGGGGTACAATCTTATAATAAACAGCAAACGGAATAGTTAAAAAAAGAAAGTGAATAAGTGATTGAAAAAATACAAGAAATAGAGAAAGCTCCACTAAAGAAAAAGATGAATTTATCAATGTAAAAATTCTATTTTGTGTTTTCAATTATTTTCTCTACATGTCATGTGATTTTTTTTGTCTGTATCTTTTTCTACTTGTTATTAACTCGTATTAAAAACAAACATATCCTATATGAAGATACATTTTTGCTTAGAATTAATTTTATCCTATATTTAAAATTTTTATAGATATCCTCCCAAATAATAAATCTTCATATTAATAAATTCTTCTGCTTTACACTTTAAGATTTTGAAGCTAGCTAAGAAAATGACTCAATAATTAATTTAATGAAACTGAAGATTCCAAATTCTGTTCCATTACAAGGCACAGTAATGTGACAGTTATGCATGGGACCCCCCCAAATCAACAACTGCTATTTCATTATCTCTTTGCTCCATCTTAATTTAGCAGAAATCAAACCATCTTAAATCAAACTGGTACAAGCATCCACTCACTCCACATCCAATCAAAAGGGAATTACCTGTCAACAGAGAAGTACACTTGCAAGTGTGAAACCATTTGACCATGTTATATTTTAATTTGCAGAGACAAAAATGACAAGCAATTTATTTACATAAAACTGTACAAAATCAAATTAAATTATGTAAAGTATTTCATAAATAGTTGGACGAGTGTTTAATACATTTCGTCATGTTAAGCATAGTTGCGTGCATAGTGACTCATAATAAATGATGACAAATTGTTCTCTGCTTCACTATCAACATCCAAGTAGCAGAACAATAATCAATGATTAACATTACAAACAGATCGTACCACACTGAATGCAAGTGCTTTAAAATGTAGGAAAAGTTGTCTGAAAGTAAACCCTAGGTAGCTGGAAAAAATGATGCTTTCCTTCCAATGTTATATATATCTGCCTAGATCACAACTATCAAGCTTTACTGTATTCATGACCACCTTTACCCCTTTTCTTGAAGATACATCTATTTATTTATCACCGATATAATATACCTGCAACAATTTAGGTCTTCGGATTTCTCGTAAGTATTTCAGGATGGCTATTTGCTTCTCGGCAGTTTCTTCTGGACTGTGTGTTTTATTTTATTTTCCTATAAGGCAGCTTCCTAGGGTCGTCTTTCAGTCACGCATCCTCAGAACCACCCTACTTCCTCCTCCCATAAAAATAATGCCTCCCTTATTTTCTGAAACTCAGGCAGCAGGCCAGTCGGAAACTATACAAAAATGATATCTGCAGATTCAGAAAGAGCAGTCAATTTTAGACCAAAGCTACAGACATTTTAATACACATAAATTTATGTAGTTATTCATTAATTTATAAAGGTGTCCTAATGTATAATGCATGCAAAGTTCACTTGAGATTCTTGTGTGCAGAAAGTAAGTATGATTTGTTTACTACATAACCAAAGTGAAAATGACAGCTGAAAGAGCAGTGACAAAAATAAAAATAAAAATTCTGAATCAGTATTTTACCTTGCATAATGGACTGATTTCACCCCGATAATCTCTTTGTGTTAGTTTTACAGGAAACTGGGTTCACTCTCTAGTCAGACTTCAGTAGCCCATATCAATGTTTAATTTTGATTTATGAATGAACAATATTTAAGACTGGTCCATTATCTGAGTTTGGCAGAAGGCAAATTTTTAATATATTATTTATTAATTTTCAGAAAATAAACATGGATAAATCTATAGGATCAAAAAAGTTGGGAATAGCCCATTTCCCCTCATTGTCCAAACCCCAACAACCGTTTTTTTTTTTTACCATAACAGCAGGTATAAAAGGCACAGTTGCTTATTTTGCATTCACTCATTTTTTATTATTATTTTTTTGTTTCTTTTTAGTGATTTTTTTTCAAAAGCACTCTATATATGGAGTGGCACCAGATTTAACCTATCAAAATAAAAGTCATACAAACACAAAATATATTTCTGTGTCATGCCAGCTCATTATATAATAAACATGTTATGGTAGCTAATTCTACTAGAATTACTGTGAATACTTACAGTACACTGAATTTTATTCTTTCACACCCATTTTAGTTCTAAAGAGAGGTTCACGAGTTAAATGACGATGGTATGGCTGTCTTGAATGTTGTGCAAACGTCACTGGGAAATGTGGATCCAATTAATCGGAAGGTCCAATTTGACCCGTATTAGCTTTATCGAGAAGAGAAGGGTTTAAAATAGAGTGAAATGAGCTACCAGTGGTTTCAAATGTCTCAGGAAAGAAAGAAAACACTGCATTAAAAAAAGTTCGCTGAACATGTGTGTTATGCAATTGAGTATTTCCTTTGTAACGTGCAAGAAAAAATATGTATACATTTCACAAGTATCTTTAGAAGTATTTTGTCTTAATAGGTACTTACAGATTATACAAGGCAGAACTGCTTTAATGCAGCTTCCTAACAAAGTACTAGAATTGCATCTTTCCATAGTGTGATAATAATCGAACATAAACATGTTCAATTATTGATATTTTAGTCCAATGTTTTTGTTTCAATTACATCTCTTTTCATCCTACCTATTATACATAAACTAACATCAAAATGAAAACTCCATTTAAGAAAGAGCTTAAGGAAATGACCCCCAAAGCGTACCCCACCGTACAAAGAAGTGATTTGCAAAGATAAGTATTTTGAGGATGTGTAGTGAATTATCAACCTATCTTCCAGGCTGCTTCACTTTGTGGTCTAAGAAATTCTGGAAAGCGTGAAACTACTCAAAGCTATATTGTCTCTACTGTTTGCTAGAGAACCATCAAGGCCAGGTTTCCAACATTCAGTGATGAGAACGTGTGCTCTCTTTACCTGTTATTCCCTATTCTGTCTGTGGATTGTCACTTTTATCTAAATGTCCCAGCTCTAGTTTTTAGTTCTATTAAATCATCCTGTAGAGAGCAAGTGGCTCAAAATCTGCATATTCTGTTTCTTTTTATTGCACCAAAAAAAAAAATGCCATTATTTTCCAACTTTGAGATGTACATACTGTGATAAATGTCACTGCCTAGAATTCATTTCTTTCATGTTCCATCTGGATTTGTTTAAGACATGTTCCAATCACATTAATGACAAAGTCAATTGGGTGTCACCTTGTTTCAATGTTTGAGTCCTGAAATCGTTCTGTATTGCACACAATTTAAAATTAATGCACTTGAGTTATATGGAAGCTTGCACTGAACAAGTAAAATAAGCAATTTTAATTTGAAATGTGAAAAGTAAGGCCAGCAAGCATAGCCCATAACGTGATAATAGTGAACTTAACTAACTAGGGTATACCAATACCTCCTTCTTTTCCTAGCTTATTTCCCATAAATAAAATTTTTAAAAGTGTAATCTTCCCTGACAAGATTACCTGAAACTAAATGTGAACCTCAATCAATGGCCTATTCATAGAATAATACCCAAAATATGTCTCATTAGTTTTTCATTTTCTGAACTTTTAAATAAGATTCATTACAAAAAGGAAGTATGTTTTCTGGGTATAGAAACGCTATGAGATAAAGTAGTGCCTGATTATTTCTGTACGTGCATGGGTTCAGCTGCTTTTTCTGTTTAATGATTTTCCACATCAAGACCAAATCAACTTCGTGATTTCCCTGATCTTTCGTATGATCTTTGGCCTTTTAATGACACAATTGTTCAAGTCAGTTGAGAATAACGTTCATGTTCTGAAAAAAAAATACATAATTTTTACAAGTCATAATTAGTGTAGTTGATTACACACAATCAAGATTGTGTGTTTACTGAGAATATTCGGTGAATGTATGTATTTGAAGTTGATGTTCTTGACCTGAAAACAACGTATGGCCAACCTGGGACTTGCGATCACTCACTGAATATTGTTTCGCTTTTAGTTTTTGTAGGAATATTAAAGCTATGATCTTCCCTAAATCCTTTTTTGTAGAATCCCCCTTTATAAAGGGTGTACCTTTAGAAGGACAGGATGCTACCATTTTCAATGGATTGCCTTTGATGGTGTTAAACCATATTCCAATGGTGTGTCTGAAATACATTTCCCCTGACCTGCTTTTATTGACCAGCCAGATGACACTGGAACAAAATCAAAGTGACTAAAATCGTGCTGCAGCTTAGGGATGAAGAAGTGTTGGGTTCTGCTCATCGAGTTTGTTACCATGAAAGAAACCTGCAACCATCTTTTTTCTTTTTTTTCATTTTTCTTTCTTTCTTTTTTTTTTTTGGAGAGGGGTGGGGAAGAGAGAATGAGTTTTGGGAATCCGTGAGGGGGGTCGACATGCAGTAACAAGGATGTTTTCTACATTGTACATTATAATCAGGCTGACAGTATCACTAGAGGCCTGATCCGGAGGCAGAAGTGGCAGGCAAAACTTTGTCTCTTTGGTAGCCCCCCCTTTGTGATTAAACGGTTTTGCTTTGTAAGGTTTTTTTTGTTGTTGTTTTTGTTTGTTTTTGCCCCTTATTCTCCTTCTCATACATGAAAAGACAGTGCTGTTGCTCCTTGACAGCCTACAGGTAAACTTCTCTTCTAGTGAGCGTGTTGACAGGAGATGGCTTGTATTCCCCTGTCTTTGTCAGGGGAATATCCTCGGGATTGGCTTCCTCATTTTTGCTGAAACTAGCTGCGCTGAAGGTCTCATAGGATGAGGTCAACTTTTTGTTGAGGAGGTTTCTGTTGCGGTCGCCCATGATGGCAGCCTCGCCATTGGCCAGCTTCTCCTGGCTCCCTCGTTCATCGACTGGCATGAAAGTGGAGAGTTTGGGCTGGCTCTTCTTCCTCTCCGGAGAAGTGCGCAGGGGCATCCAGCAGGCGTCCGAGTGGCCATACTCGTCACACTCACGAGTGCACTTGCCGGTCAGGGCTACATCTGGAAGAGGCCTTGAATCTGAAACCCAAGGAGAAGAAGCCATTAGTTCTGGGCCTTCCTCCAGGGCTCCCCTGATCTATATGAACCTGCAGGGGGACATGAGAAAAAAGATAATGTGCGTATCTCTTACCATCTTATCTCCCATTTCCCAATACCCTGAAGTTTATTTTCCCAGTTTTTATTTCATATTCATCAAAGATAAGATTTTGCAAAAAATTCCCAATCGTATAGAAGAGATAAATAGACAAAAAGGATACACGTAAGTGTGTAGAAGACACAAATATATATATATATATATGCATTTATTTTATATATATATATATGCATTTATTATAGGACAGGGTCATGCAGGTTATTCTGAAGTAGAAGTGCTGAGTACATAGGTATATTTGGATGGGTACAAATGTTTTCCACATCTTTAAGAAAACTTATTAAATCCAAATAGGTAATTTTCTGAGTCTATAAATTGTCCAGGAAGTGATATGATTTTGCCAATTGGATTTCTTCCTGCTTATACATTATTCATGGCATGCAAATAGGTAAAGCATTATATTTAAAATATATTGTAAGACAACAGGGTGACTCAAAAGTAGAACCTAAATTGACAGCAGACTATGTAGAAGGTAAAAGAAGCCAGGTACAAGTAGGTCATAGGTATAGCACAGGAGTGATGTCGCCACCTGCCCACCCCAGCCCACATCCCTCTCCCTCCTCCCAAGTCAAAGGATCTAATATGTGCTGTATGGTAACTCCCTGAGCGTTTTAGTTGCCAGTGTATTTTCTGAATGGAAATATTTTCTGAAATATCTGAAATGTGTTGGGCAAATATAGTCAAGTTCTTAAACTTTTGATAAAATAGCACATATTCCTAATTAGTGATGTTGCCCAGGAGAATGGACAATGGCTTTTATTTCTACATGTAAAAGATTAAACCATATCCAGATAGTTCATGGGAATCACTAGTTAAGATGTCAGTTAAGTATTACCTTTATGCATATTTAAAATAATTATATCTGTCTCTCTTTGAAGAATAGTTGTGTATTTTCTTAGTATTAAAGGATATTTTTATAGACTTTTTGTTAGAGAAAGAAAAGAGAGAAAGAGAGAGAGAGAACTGCTCCACCTTACCAGATTCTAAGGGAATAATCTGGAGGATTTTATTTAATATATGTTATTGTTTATTTTACTTCCAAACAAAAGAACATATTGTAACTGCACGTCCATTTATATCATGTGTTACCATTTTATTACAAGACTTACGACTTAAGGACTGACAAATTTTGACCTCTGCAAATGTATTCACAGCCAGTGGAGTCCACTGAATTTGCATATGCATGATGCTGGGCAGATTTGGTTTAAAATAGAAGAGGGGGTTAAGTTATTCCCTATGTATTTATAGCCTTTGCTTTTCCCTCCACACACCAACTCCTGTACTCAAATTTGTATAGTATATTTTAGAAGTTTTTTTCCTGCCAAAATTCCTAAATTAAGGCTCTCCAATAATGCTCATCATTTTTCCCTTTAATGATGTCTAACTAAAATATTGGCATTTATTAACCCATAGATTTTTGAACCATGGTGGCTTGTGATTTTTATACAATATACTGAGAGTTCATGAGGAAATGTCAGAGCTCCTTATAGGAAATTAAGCAGTACCTTTTTCTCTGCCCAGGGTAAAATGTTAAACGAATTATTTATTGCATTCCTACAAGCTGCTATTTGACTTCTTGGTGGGAGGATACTCTTAATTTTACTGTCAAAAGAAAAAGTACTTTCCCATTTTTTTATGCTACATCCCTCTGTATTTCTAAAATGTGTATCTTAGATGCATTAAAAATCAAACTATTAACACTTTTTATGAATGATCTTTATAATCTAGGTGGTTTAAATTAACAAACTGCAAGACCTTTGAGAATATTTTCGATCCCAGAATACCTTGAAACAGATGTAAATACTTTGAATAGAAAAATAAACCTTATAAAATGCAAAGTATAAGTTCAAATCAACTTTTTACTCAAAATATGGACTTTTCTTTACCACTTCGACAAATAGAAAATTGTATTCTTTTTCTTATAATAGTGTCTTATCAATAGTACCCATAAATGTAATCAGGAATTGAGCTTCTGAAATGAAAAAAAAAAAAAACATCTTTTTGAATGTGGTTGTCACTTTCTGCAGAAATGACCTAGAATTATCTCCAGTCATCTCAGGTTTATTTATGTCTCACACACTGTGTCCATTTCCTTACGCAGTAATTTACCCAGGTGGCTGCTTTTCAGGGATTAATGTGTGCTTATAATTTGAAATTCATTGCACTCCTTTTCCTTTTGTTTGAAGTGCACTTAAAAATGCTTGTGAAGCTATGTTGATGCTCTAATAATTTTTCTACCTTTCGTTTAACTTGTGTGCCTAACCGATCCACAGAGCACAAGAGAACATACTAATTTAGATTGACGGGATTTGCACTCAACTATAAGTGAGAGTTCCCTTCAGTTTTTTCCCTCAGTCTTTATTTTACAGTCTGGAGTATTTTCCATAAAATTGATTTCCTCTACTGCTTTTAATGAAACACGGCTTGTCTTATGTGCCATCATCCCCATGTAAGCTGCCACATCTTTATCCAAGAAGCATGACTTTTAATAAGGATCTCTTGTCATTTCCAAAGTAAAACACTTGATTGGGGACCACAGTGGAAGTTGTCAAGACTAATTGGCTGAGACATGTTGCAATGTTTGTCATCAAATTTGGAAAAATAATCAAGAAAGGCTAAATGAGATTCATCACAAGCTATTAAAACTTCCAATTTGGATGACTAAAGTGAATCTTGAAAAGAAGTATCAATATTTAACCAATGCAATTTGTATTATGATGGAATTTGTTAAGGGAAGGCAGGAGTCAAACAGCACTTTTCTGTGTTTATATATTTTCTAATGAAATTATGCAGGCATATAATATAAATTTTTTAAAACACAAAATTTATATAAGGTCTTAAAGAATCATGAAAGGCAATATGTTCTTTCTTCCATAAAACATATACAGAGTCTGTAAACTTTGTGTGCAATTCAAAAAGTTGAAACTATTTTAAATTGCACACAAACTACATGGACACCTTTAAAAATGTCCTAATTTTTTGTAGGATTACAGAGATAGACTTTCAGAATGAGTAACTCTTCTTAGTTTTTCTTGTTTTATTATTTCAAATTACTATGAGAATACAAAGTTTTAGGTCACATTGCTGTCAATTCTAAGGAAAAGTTCTCGTTGTGGTTGAGCCCTTCACCCAGGGAATGCGCTGAACACCCTCACTCTGTGGGTGCTATGTGCATGAGGTGAGATACAGCCGGTTCCCCCCTCCCTCCCCCTTCCCTTCTCCCCCCCTTTTCCCTCTCCCTTGCTAGACTATATTTGTATTTCATCATCCGTGGGGGTGTGCAGTTATTTATATATTGGTTTCATATTTGCATTGAGTTCACTGGATTTTTTTTTTCCATTCTTGGGATACTTTACTAAGAAGAGTGAGTTTCACCTCCATCCAGGTAAACATAAAAGACTTAAAGTCTCTATCTTTTCCTATGGCTGAAATGAATGGATTAATCTTATTATACCATGGAGTACTATTCTTAGTCTTTCAATAAAGGGTGTTTTCTAATATTTAAGAACATTATCGTATGCTTGAGTTCCTACTATGCCTTTTAATTTTGACCTTAGTAAAGAGGAAATGATGAGTATTCAGTAAATAAATGCAAAGGAAGAATGTCTGATATGAAAATGTAATAGTACTCTCTATAAGCATTTTCCACAATAAAGCCAGTTCTTTGGAGGTTGTTTAGTTTTTGCATTTTCTCCCTGCTCTGTCATATCACACTTTAAGAAGACTTAAAATAGAAATGGGGCTGGGCATGGTGACTCACATCCATAATCAGATTTCAAGAGTTCAAGAGCAACCTAAGCAACACCAAGGTTCCCCCACCCCTGTCTGTCTCTATAAGAAATAGGACAATTAGCCAGGAATGGTGGCACATGCCTGTGGTCCTAGCAACTTAGGTGGGGGAGGCAGGATGATTGCTGGAGCCCAGGAGTATGAGGTTGCCATGAGCTATGATGATGCCACTGCGCTCTAGCCCAGGCAACAGTGCAAGATCCTGTCTGGAAAAAGAGTGGGGAGAAATGATATTCATTGATCTTTTTCTAGCTTCACATCACTTACAGAGACCTCCATTTGTATCTAGTTATGGTATTTAATGGAATCACTGCACCATTTTGGAAAGTTAAAGTCCTTTCTTTGACATAAAGTGCATTTCCCTCTTGAAAGTATTTTTAAGCCATCATAACAGCAACCAATCTCTGCACAACTCATAACACAGGAAGAGCTTCCTCACGCTTTGTCCCTTTGGCTTATCACCTCAATCATAAAGCACCGAGGGGTTCAACCTACAGGAGACCTGAGGCTCAAAGAATAGGCATTTTGACTTTCAACCCAGCGTTTTCCCATTACACCATATGACCTCTTCTTATAATACATGTAACAGCCGAGGTATGGCTCAAGAGTTCAATGATTGCTACCTAGAGCCATAAGAAAAAGCTAGAGACCACAAAGAAAGAGGAAAAATCATTTGAGCAGTATGGGAAACTGTTGCCTCCGAGTCACAAATTTTGTTACTTAGTGAGAAGAATGGTGCGATCTCCCTAAGACGACACATTTCCTGAGGTAGGGAAGATTATGTGCTAATTTAAGAAGTCAGGGTGTCTCCCTAAAAAGAAAGTGTTTTTGTTCTTACTGGGCAAGGTGGATGGGTGAGCTGGGGAAGATGCTGTTGGAAGTTACCATGATCTCAACAAGAAGAGACAGATACTATGTGGAATCATTAGAAATAAAAGGGAAGCCAAGGTTTACAGAGGCATTTAATTTTTCCAGAAGCTGTCCAACACAATTCAGAACCCATTAGAGGTATCATTGTTACAGGACAGCATAATGCATCCATTGAAACCTGAAGTCAGCTCCATACCCTGAAGGGTTTTGACTATTCTGAGTTGTTCATTCTGCTAGAATCCTGGACACTTACTCCACTCCAGGTCCTTAACTTGAGACAATGAATGAATCTTTCCATTTCCTAAGAGAAGGCATACAGGCGTCACTTGTTTTTTTTTTTTTTTTTTTTGCAAGAAAGGTCTTTATTAGCAGGGAAGCTGCAGAGCAGCATTAAGGGGAAGGAGAGAGAGAGAGAAATGGGGGAAGAGAGGAGAAAGAGAGAAGGGAGAGATGGGGAGAGAGAGAGACATGAGACACGTCGGGGAAGGAAGAGAAAAGGGAGACGCACGGGGAAGGAAGAGAAAAGAGCAGGCATCACTTTTAATTTTAAAATATTTCCAATTAATTTTCTTTGATTTTATAAATGTCAGATACTTAAACCTGTCTGGGTCCTTTACTTGTTTCATTTATAAATTAAGTCACTGATCACATGAGATAGATGGATTGCTTACGACATTCATTAACATTCTTCCGATTGGGTCTTTAAAGCCAAGCACTAGCACATTATTTAACACAATTCTGCAAAGAAAAAATTGAGGTATTTTCTTGTTTTTGAGAGAAAAATAAAAAGTAGGCACCTGTTTCTTCCCCCTCTTTTTAAGTATTTAGCTTTCTTTTATACTTCTTGACTTTCTGACATATAAAGACATTTTTCCTAGATGCTCATAGAGATTTCAGTGGAATTTGGTGGATGAGGAAAAGGTTTTTTAGAGAATGAGGAAGTAAAATGAAATATAAGTGGTAAATCTTTTCCAACAAATATTTTACATTGTCTTGACTTCTATTAGTCCAAATGAAAGATGAATGAATTCAAACAATTAAACCAAGTGCTTTATTATAAAATAGTCATCAGAAAAAATATTTCTTTTTGCCTTTTATGATGGGACTGAGAAAAAAATAAATGTCAGTTACCTGAAACTTTTCATTTGGAAAACTGGCTGTATCAGGAAAGCTTGGGTGTAAGGAAGTAGGACAGCAAAGATGCCCACTGAGCTGGACTTGGCTTTGGCATGTGAATAACTGAAAGAGCCTCAACTTTTGCCTGTTTGGGGAATTTAGGAAGAACAGACGGGCAAACACATAATAGTTCATGGTCGGGTGGAAATCGCCGACTTAGACTAGCAGTTTGTGCTCCTCTGAATGTGTGAAGACTTTCTGGAAGAGGAGGGAATTTATAGTTATATAAGTGTCATTCAGGCTACAGAAAGGAGGTTAAGATTGCTAGAGAGTGTTCCAATTTATCACAGAATCACTTGACCCCACTGACTTAGAACAGGATATGAGGACAATGTAATCATTCAACCCTTTCTTCAATATCCCCTATACTACTCGTGAGCACTTCTCTCAACAGGCCATGAACTTTTGAAAAGAGCGGGAGGTCTAGAAACCCAACACTGCTCAGTGTGACTCTAGGCTCAAACAGTTATAAGCTGTGTGATTTCTGATATTTCTCCAGTGTCAGGCTCCTTGCATGTGAAGTGATAATACTTACTTCACCATTCGTTGTGGGATAAAAGAGTTAATGTATGTACAGCTCATAGTATGGTCCCAGATGCATTGTAGGTGTGCAATAAATGGTAGGTTCATAGGCCCTGGAAGATTTAAGGAGGGAGAGACTATATTTTTTCTCTCTGCCATCTTCCAGGAATGAAAAGGGTATAGTTTACTGGAATAGGTCAGGAGCAGGTGATTTACATTCACATCCTCACTTGGTCACTCCGTAGCTGTGTAACTAGGAAACGGTTACTTGATTTCAGTTTCCTTACCTATATAATGAACAAGAGAAGTTATTAACTTCTTAGAATTACTGTGAGGATTAAATGTGCTACACCTAATATATGGAAAGTAATTATGATAATTTCTGACACGCAGTAAGCCCTCAATAAATATTAGCTACTTTAGGTGAACAGTTTCTTATTCAAATTCAGTCCTCAAAAAAGCCCAGAAAACTAAAAGGATTTTTTTTTCCATAAATGTATAACAAACCTGATATGAACTAATACAAGGTTTTTTTTAAAATTTCTTTTATTTTATCTCATGTAGTATGAATATTTATATGTTGGACTGTAAAAAATAACACATTAATTAAAGGCATGGTCTTAGACTCTCAACATTTTTAAATAATATATATTATCTTTCTAATACTCGAAGGATTCTGAATTTTAACATAAATCTGGCTTCAAGAGTTTCAGATAACTTAATGTGGAATTAATACTGATTGCCAATCAAAGGGCATATCTTTTGAGTTAATTTTCTAGTAGTGGTCTTGGATTTTTGCTGATAGATTCTATAACAGACAGAGCTACTATCTACTTGGGAAAATCTACCAATAATCAAATCCTGTTTCTCTATATCAAACATCCTAATATTTCATTGTTAGGAGTTTGCAAAGGAAAATTTGGTCAGTATACATCATGGTTGCTCAAAATCCAAGGGCAGGTTGTGTGCTATGGCTCATGTCTATAATCCCAGTACTTAGGGACGCCAAGGTGGGAAGATCACTTAAGGCCAAGTGTTCAAGACCAGTCTGGGCAACATAACAACACCCTATCTCTATAAAAAAAAGAATAAATAATAATAAATTAAACATTAGCCATGTGTGGTAGTCCCAGCTTCTCTGGAAGCTAAAATAGGAGAGTTGCTTGAGCTCAAGAGTTCAAGGCTGCAGTGAGCTGTAATTGTGTCACTGGACTCCAGCCTAGTCAACAGAAGGAGACTCTGTCTCAAAAAAAAAAAAAAAAAAAATCGAAGGCAAGCAATCTATTATTTGGAGTTATCTTTACAACCTCAATAGATCAACTTCACAATTAATCGTTTCACTTCACCCTTAAGATAACGGGTTGCTGGCTTGTTACCTTCTTTTGCCTGCCTGGGCAACACCAGGACCTGACCATTGTAAAGACAGGTCAAAAATTACCATTAAGTTAGCAGTAAATTAATCTAACAGGAAGAGGCTGGCAATAAGATAATAAAAGCAAGGCAAAAACCTAAAATGCAGTGCACCACTCATACATCAAATGTGATGAAATAGACATTTAGCATGAGCTATGCAGAATTCACCATGTATTGTTTTAAATTGCAGAATAAGACCCCTAATTCCTCTAATCTCCTACACGCACCCCTTTGGAATGTGGCATTCCTGCTCCTACCATCAAGATGTAGATTCTTTTTGCACTTCTTAAAGTTGGGCTAGCTTTGACAACTAGTGTGGCAGAAATGAAGCTGTGGTATTTCAGCCTAGCTATCCAGAGGCCTAGAAATTTTGCATTCACCCCTGGAGCCTTATGTTTGCCTTCCTGTGAGGAAGCAGGATCTAGTGTCTTTGAAGATGAAAGTCCAGTGGAGAGGGAGATGCAGGCAGTCCCAGCTGTCTCAGCAAAGTCCACCCAGCCAGCTCACCAGGGGCATGCAGCCTTATAAGCAAGCCAGGCAAAACTAGCAGAAGAACCACGTCGCCACTCCACAGACATGTGAGAAGTAATCTCTGTTGTTTGAAGCCACTAAGTCATTTTTTGTTTGGAGGGGAGCATTTGCTGACTCAACCGTAGCTCACTGCAATCATAACCATAGGGGTATTAAATGATCTGCAATAAATAACCTGCTCCAAACAACAGCCTGATATATAGAAACAATACATCCTACTTCTTTTCTATCTCCTTATCATGGGTAACAGACTGACCAATATTACTGTAAACACAACCCTTCAAAAGAAAGTTTTCGGAGAGGCAGGCACACTTAATTAAGGAGTTGAGGCAGAAGGCTACCTACCATCTAAAGCTTAGGAGATTCTGGTCCTATAATTACAAGATTTTATTGCATTACACCTAGGAGTGCTCTAGTTTGGGCTGACAGGCGAGGCCAAAATTAAAATGTTTAAACAGGTTTGAAAGCATCAGCAACTTTCCCGCATACCTTAGGCTAAACTCAGATAAACAGCAGCAACTGAATGTATCTCAAGAAGCATTTATTGCCCTGAGGCTCAGGCCACTGTCACTCTGAATGTGGCATTATCCCACACAGTGGGGACGGTACAGGCCGTGTCTCGCTCAGTCTTGCTGAATCAACTCAAACATGAATCTGCTGGTTGGATGTGAAATCTGCACTGCCGCAGCAGAAACGTATGGAGACTGGCTGGGAGCGATTAACTGACACACGTCAGAAATTTGCTTTACTTGGCTCGCCTCTTCACCCATGCCAAACCAGGGGCAGCAGGGATTTCCGTGTGAAGGAGCAGAGTGGAATAAAAAGACAGGAAGTGTTGGACATGAGAAGATCCTCTGAGATTAATCAAAGGAGTTCATAAAACCCAGGAAGAGAACAGGGGTATTTAATTTATAAGGTACCAATTGATTGTCCCTCTCAGAGTGGATGAATTGATCGGCAATTCTTGTTTTTTTGTGCACTGGAATAATGATAGTTTTTATGATTTTCTTTCTACTCTCTTAGATTTTCTTATATATCGGAAATTATTTGCTTTGGAACTCATAGACCTTAATAATCTATTGAAATCTAAAAGTATTGCCTTGTCCCATACATGCAAAAGTGTACCCACAAAATTTTGCATACAATTTCGGTGAGTTCAAGATACCTGAAGGAGAGTCTCAGAATATTTCCAACAATCTGGTGGTAGAGAGAATAAGGTGAATTTTTACACTTTGCTTTGCCCCTTGAGCAAGTATCAAAGGTTAAGAAATATTTAACAATTTGACATCAATCTTTGAAAAATAGAAATTACAGGTGATAAAGAAATTGTGATTCTGGCTCGGCGCCTGTGGCTCAATGGGCTAAGGCACCAGCCACGTACACCTGAGCTGGCGGGTTCGAATCCAGCCCGGGCCAGCCAAACGACAATGATGGCTGCAACCAAAAAATGGCCGGGCGTTGTGGCGGGCACCTGTAGTCCCAGCTACTTGGGAGGCAGAGGCAGGAGACTCGCTTGCGCCCGGGAATTGGAGGTGATACCACGGCACTCTAGCCAGGGTGACAGCTTGAGGCTCTGTCTCAAAAAAAAAAAAAAAAGAAAGAAAGAAAGAAATTGTGATTCAATGACAAAAACTTAAAAAAAAATCTAATCCCAAAACACATATTTAGAAAAAGGGGAGATAATTTAGGTTTGATGATGTTAATATTTCAGGTTAGTTCTTTAAGTGTCTAAATCCAAACCTTCCAACAATCTATATGGCTTTGTTTAAATAAAAATTAATGCTTGGGGATGGATTTAACTGATTGCCGATCAATAATATGAAAACATGTTTTCTTTTCTAAAATCCAAGTTCAGGATTTACTTCAAACCAGTGTCTTGAATTGCCAGCAACTAAATCTTGGTTGATTTTCCAAAGAAGTAAATAAATACTTCTCATTAGGGAAATTCAAATCGAAACTATGATGATTCACGTGTTATATTATTTAAGTTAACAAAAATTATTGGCTATTTGATATTGGTTTTACTAGGAAAGTACGACAGAAAGTACTAAAAGAGGTGTAAATATCAATGTAGAGCCACCTCCCATAATGGTATCAAATCTTTAAAGTTTTGTAACATACCTGGGTAATTATAATATTTTTATTGATTAGCTTTATAACTGGAATATTATCAAATGTTCATTATTGCCCATAAAGTTGTGGAATATCTATTCTATAATATGTATTAATGTTATCTTCAGGAATGAATGTTTACTCTAAAATAGTACATTCAGCCTTTACTACCTATAAGAATATTACTGTTGGATTGATTCTTCTCGAAGGCAGTGCAGATTTTATTTTTGTTTCTCCAACAACATAATACTTTATTCAAATAGACTTAAAAAAAAGAACATTGTAAAAAAAGTTAATGGATACTTCCTCAAACTTTCTTTTCTCCCACATAAACCATGATATCACATTTTTTAAAGCAAAAAGTTAAAAATTAGACTCTATACTAAGCCGTTCTTATTAAAATACTTAATGCCAAGTATGTCAAATATTGAATTAAATGAATTCAGCAGTAAGCTGTATCTTAAGGAAGAAAAATTTCACTACATGGTGAATATAAGGTACTTATACGTGTTCTTTTCTTTTCATTATTTTACATGAAAATCTAAAACGAATCATATTAAAGTCCAAAACACATGTGGAATAGAATTGTAATGTGATTACTCTCAGTATGAGGAAAATTCTAGCAATTAAGATTTATTGAAGTAATACTGATTTTTAAAAAATGTAACCAAAGTCACAGAGGCCATTTTCTCCTTCACCGCATTGGTCCTGAGAAATTATACAATTATTCTAATGCTATAGCCTTTTTTTCAGAACATTCTCAAACTCTTTGCTTGGGATTGCCTATTGAATCATTTCAGAAGTCACACAGACAAACTTATCTGGTTGAAATCACTCTCTCATTCAATAACAGGCTATGTTGCAAAAGAATTTCACTGGCAGTTGTGATCTGGGAGGAAGGTGAAGTTTGCAACCTTGGAGGAAGATTTGAAGCACAACAGGGAGTTCTGAAGCACTATCAGAGCAGTGGCTCTGAGAGCTTTGATAGGAGCTCAAAAACCATTCATGGGGAGAGTTTTAAAACACTTAGAATGCTGGTTCCTTATTCTGGTCAATAAACCAATCAGTTGAAAGTAAAATTGGCAATCACAATTAGGACCAAAAGTGTGTTGAAGAGTTTGAGAGTGTGGAGAAGGTAAATAAAAGGAAAAAGGAAGAAAATGATCTCCGGTGAGCAGCAAATGGAACTCAATGATCAGTTTAAACAGAGGGGTAAATCAATGAGGCAACGCTGGATCATTTTGCCTCATTGATTTTTGCTGCTCATTGAAATGTTTTCCTTTATTTACTTCCTTTCGCTTTGGTCGGTGGTAACGTGTTACTCCTGAAATTCCTTGGGAGCCTGTGATGGGCAGAAGAGCAACCTCTGAAGATGCTGTCCCGCCTGCATTCCGCCCTTCTGTGCTGCATGGATTCAGAGGTAATTCCAGGGCTTCCTGTCTGGAGCGGGAGCTGACCTACATATTTGCTCCCACAAACCTTCTACGGGAGGCAGAATAATGGTCCACTCCAAAGATGTGTGCATCCTAATCCGTGGAACATGCAAACTCGTCAAATAACATGGTAGAGGGGAATCAATCAAGATTTCACATGATATTAAGACTGCTAACACAACAACCTTAAAACAGGAAGATTGTACTGGATTACTCAACTGAGCTAATTTGTAATCACGAGGGTTCTTAAAAGCAGACGTGAGAGGCAGGAAAAAAATCAATGTCAGAGCAAAGTGATGTGAAAAAGATTCAACATGTCACTGCTTAGCTTTGAAGATGGAAGAGGGGGCTACAAACCAAAACAAAGTCAGGGCACGATTCTCCCCTTGAACCTCCAGAAAGGAATGCACCTTGCTGACACTTAGGTTTTAGCACTGGAAGATTCATGTAGACTCCTGACCTACCGAATTTTGAGAAGGCCCCAAGTTTATAGTAATTGTTTACAGCTGCAGTAGGAACCTGCTACTCATTCCCACCCCTTGCCTGGTCACAGTAGGAACAGCATACACGTGATGCCTTTGGCCCTTTCTTCTCATATTTCTTTCTTTAAAGGGAATGGAGTGGAAAAACTTTGACTTTCATTTCCCCTTGAGTCATGGGTGCCTAATTTTTGAGCATCTACTCCAGAATTTTCATTTTGTACTTGTTCAGATTCCACTTTGCCCTCACATCTAATTGTTCCTGCCCTTTGTATATGATGAGTTAACACAGTACAATGTCTTTCTGTTCAGTAAATTACAAACAACACACTTTTCTGGGTGATAACTCCTTCACTCATAGTGATAGCTGTCTCTGGTAATATTACCAAAGGAATTGTTTTAAACCATTCTAAATTTGGGTAACGTGATTACAAAGAAAAGAAGGAAAAGAATTTTACGTAACATCTAAGAAATGAGCCACATAACTGGGAATCACCCTAATGAGTGCTTTGTAGAATTTATGGTATCTTTGTGACTTCCTGATGCTCACTTGTTTGTGAGTTGATTTTTCTTTAGCCTGACTGTTTTTGTCCTGGCGATTAGGAGCAATGCCCGTAAGGCAAAGGAAACCTACCATTAGTGAAGAGAGTAAGAAGTCCCTACCTAGTTTAAAACCCTCTTTCATCAACTTCGGTATAAATTCTAAGTTATTTACTTTGGCAAAGAAGGGCCTCCGGATTGGGATCAAGCCCAGTCAGAACCCGTGTCTCTTCACTTGTTCCCATCTGCCACTCAGCAGACTTGAGACAGTTGCCATTTTTAGAAAGCCTCGTGCTGTTCCACCTCTTCACGTTATTTCTGTGGTTCTTCTTCCACTGCTCCTGGCCTATCTCTCCCTCAGGACTCCGTCACAGTCCAGCTGCAGGGTGATTCCTTCCTAATTTCCTCTGGCAGCCTGTCAGTTTTGAGTGTCCCTGGCCTCTCTCGTCTCCATCCTATGAAATCTGCTACCCATTCATGTCACTTTCTGTGCCCTGGAGAGGGAAAAGTCAGTTTTGTACTCCAGACCCTGGCAGCCTTCCAGTTACAATCTCAGGAACGGCCTAAGGAACAGATGAACAGGGGCACGGTGAGGAGGAAGAATGCCTGTCATCTAGAGGTTAGTCCTACCCGCACCACAGACAGAATTATTGTCACAGTCTCTGCTGATCATAAGGGCGATCTCACTGGCCAAACTGAGAAGCTGCCATCAGTGTGGTGTGCACTGGTGTAAATGAACCCCACAGCCATTCTCCGTGCCCCTTTTCAGGAACTATCCCAGAATCTCTCTCTAGTCGAGATTTACTTTCTAACAAGACAACGTAGTTGACTGGAATAAACCAAGGAAATACTTTCAAAACACTAAGCACAGCCCTCGTACTCAGCTTGGGGGGTGGGTACTGTCAGTAGAAGGGGGAGACGATGCTAAGAAAAAGTCTACTAGGAAAATGCTGTATGAGTGGCAACAAGGCAGTGTAGATGAATATATTTGTTCAGCTTCTTTCCTGACAAATTGCAGCTATTTTATAGTGTTTGATGACTCTGGCTCTTACTTGTTTGTTTGAGAATAAAGTAGGAAAATAAAAGTTACCGTTGACTTATACACAGTTTATTCCACAGGCAAAAATTTCCAAATTTTCAAACGGAATTGAGAAGGAAAGGTCATCTCCTGATTGAAAAGATGAACAGCAGAGGCTGTTTCCCCATAATCGTCATCTAGGTGCATTGAAACAGGTATCGTGCCAACCAAACTCAGTCTGACAAATTCTTTTCCTCTGGTAGGATCCCGATGAATCCATGTTATTATTTTTTCTTTATTAAATCATAAAGAGGTAGATCATGTATAAATTAATACAATTTATGGGGTCCGATGTGCTGATTTCATATACAATTTGGAATGCTTACATTGTACATGTTAATGCATTTTAAATGGGGAGGATCATGAAGAGCTTAGGTCACTCCTTTTCACCTGAGCATCATGACCCACCAGATGGTGGTAGAATGCACTTAAAGAATTGTAGCCAGCTTTCACTTGGTTCGTATTATTTCGCGAATAGTATATATATATATTTTTAGATTATATTTATATACTTGATCCCTATGAAAAATAAATTCTTCATTGTGGATCACATTGAAAAATCTGAAAAGTCTCTATAGTTTAAATTCTATTATACAGAAATATATGTATTCCTGGGTATTTTTGAGTAAACTGTATATTATGAAATGACATTTAATACAGCCTGATATAATTTAAATATGCACACAATGTCATCTGAATTTTAAGTTCTACTTTTAGCTGTCATTTCAAATTCTACTTCCAGAGAGAATGAAGCTTTATTCTTATTAAAAAAAAGAATTCAGATTACTCCAAGCATAAGAATTACTTACATTCACAATAACCACTTCAGGAAGTCGACTGTAAATACAGTTTCTTACCCTGAGATATTCTGAATTTACAGTTAATTCCCAAGATTTCAATTTTCTAGAATTAGGGGTAATTGTGATGAGCCTTTCCATAATTCACTTTAATCCTCTGATAGACTTTCACTTACTTTAATCAACAAAATGGTAACAGACCCTTTTAAAAAGGAGGACTGAAAGTGACTTCTTGAAGTCACATAGACATTAAGATGTGGGACACATTTAAGCTGTCTAATTGTACTGCCGGTCTAATGCCTAAGTATTAATCTGTCACAATGTCAAATTACATACATTTAGGCTTTTTTCTTTAGTAAAACGTGTCTGCGCTTAACAAACTCATAGTGTAAAAAAATCAGGAGTGCAATTAGAATGTCATCTCTCCCGCAGATGACTTAAGAAAAGCATGATTCAGAGCTCAACAGCCAACATAATTTCACAGATAATCATGGCAAAATTATGGTCCTGCAACAATTCTCGGGGAATACAGTGAGCCTAGCAGACAGTGACGATCAACTATTCCTCTCCGCCATCTGCCATACATACTCTTTATTTAAGTCTATTTTGGGGGGAGGGGGCAAATATTTTCGGTTTTCACTCTGCCAGCAGTGAGCATCACATAAAAAACAGGTTTCATGGTGTAAACAGATTTTCTCTGTGTTCAATGAATTAGACTCACTGGCTATCCTACAGCTCTTAGCTAAAGTCCAGCTGGAGGGAATTTCAGCAAGCTTTCCTGTGTTGGCCAATGTCTTATATGATTCAAATAAATCAATCCTTTCAGAAACAAAGTAACCAACAAAAAATGGATGAAACTACAAGTATTGTTAATAATGGAAATCATGACCAATGCGTATGTTTTGGGAGTTTTCTTTTAAATAGTGCACTTAAATATTACATGAGCTACATTAATCACTGGCTTATACTCTGTGAGTATTTAAGTGATTCATCATATGGAAAAATCTGGCAACCTCTGCTTTCTAACTTGTCAGACTTCTCTGTTCTGCAAATAAGCCAGAGACTAGTGAAAATGAGATTTGCTACAGCAGGACACAGGAACTCAGTGGGAAATCCAAGATGGAGAGGAAGTAGGAAGAGACTTTACTGCACAAAACAGGCATGGTGGTTTCAGGTTCAGATAGGCCTGACTACTGGGGGTACCTTAACCTACAAAATTATATTCATTCATATATTCAAGAAATACACATCACACACTATTCTAAGAACTTTGCACATAATTCATTTTATAGTATAACTATTTTAAAGAGGCGGATACTAAGGCACAAAGAAGGCAAGTCAATTACCCAAGAGCCTACATCTGGTGAGTGGTAGAACTTACTACAATCCCAGGCAACTTTGACATCAGAGCTATGCTCGTAATCACTATATTAGACAACCTCTCAATCAACAATACAGCAATGTGCAGATACTCCTGGACTGACAGTGAGGGTATGCCCTGATAAACATTGTAAGTTGAAAATATCAGAAAGTTCCAACTGGATTTAATACATTCCTAACCAAATGAAGATCATAGCTTAGCCTCGCCGACAACGAATGTGCTCAGAACACTTACAGTATCGTACGGTTGGCCGAAATCCTCTGGCAACATAGAAAGAACACTGTGAATGTCACTTATTTACCTTCTGCGCATGTGGCTTACTGGGAGCTGTGGCTTTCTGCTGCTGCCCAGCATAGCAAAAGACTATGGCACGGAATATTGCTAGCCTGGGAAAGATCAAAATCGAAATCGGAACTGTTTTCCACTGAATGCTTGTCACTTTCACACCATTGTAAAGTTGCAAATCATTGTCAGTAGGGGACCATCTGTATTTACATAAACTCATGTTGTAAGTTTGAAAAAGATCATCTTTGTCTAAATTAAATTAAAGCAGCACAGCCTTCTTCTATAGATAGAAGAAGAAAGCTGAAATGCAGTGTCCCTGGATGTCAGATACAGTGGTAACTATAAAAGTCTTTGGTTGAAATTAGGAGAACATTTTTAGCTTGGGCACGTAGAAAGGTGAAAACCCGTGAAGTGAGTGCTGGGAGGACTCCTGAGCCACGTGACCCTGGGAGTGACTGTCGGTGCCCGACCTGTTTTTCCGTGGGTTCTTTTCCCACACCTGTCCCTCCATTAGGCCTCGAGTGAAATGGAAAATTTTGTCAAACAGAGACTGAATTATGGTCTTGGTGAAAAGCCTCAAACTTCTATAATTATTAAAGCCATAAGCAGCTAAGAAAAAAATTTCATCTCCACAGTAGAGGTCTATTTTAAATTCTACATGGCAGGAGGACCACTCAATTGTGATGCGGTTTTGGATCATTGTCATTCCACAAAAAGAAAAGCCACGTTTGGAAACCACAGCATGCTGGGCTGAACGGAGAATGGGAGAAGCCGAACCACTCCCTCATGAATTGGATGTGGGAAGTGAAAATGCTTTAAGAATAGAAGAAAAAGGAGTATGATTTGGACCGTTGTTTCTGGCAAACAAAGTATTAAAGACATTGTGTAGAACATATTAATCATAGCTGCATTGGTTCAATTGGAACAGAGTGATTGTCCAGAAGTCTTAAGAGAAAATGAACACAAAGCAATGTTTGGGCTACACTTGCCCGACTGAAACCTAATTACTGACTAATATCCCAAGTTTCAGTTTACTTGAGACTGTATAGTTGCAACTATAATATAATCTATAGGCATGGGGGGAAAAGCTATGTGTATTAAAGGACAGTGAGGTTAAAAAGGTGGAGTTTCTTCATATATCATAGTACTTTTCATAACAGGACCTCGGAACACAGTAATCAAGGAGCCAGGTGCTGTGCACACCTTTACTTTCACTTTGTGATTATATAGAACAATCAATGAATCAGTGGTTAACACCCTGGGATCTGAGCAAAGGAAGTCTGATTCGAGTCCACGTTCTGCCACTTAGCAGAATGTAACCTTGAACAAATTACTTAACTTTGAGTCTGTTTCATTTGGTTGTTCTCAGGATTAAATGAGAAAATGCACTTAGAATGTAGTCTAATCATCTGCACATAGAAGCACTTAATATAGGTTTCCGCTGTTAGCATTGCTGTTGCTTTCACTGGTATGCTATATATCCTTGGCCCACATATATAGGATATATAGAATATTTACTTAAAATTATCTAATATGATGCATTTTTTCTCAATGTCTTTTTTTTGCATACATTAAAAGGGTCAAAACCTCAAATTTTTAGTATATTTACCAACAGGAAAATAATGGTTTTCATGTGAAAGATTATAGATTCAGGTCTCTGTGTTATAAATTTGTAGCACCAAATACATTTCTTTTGTATAATCCCCCAGAAAAGCAGATGTAAAAAAATACCTTTCCATGTTGCTCATTTTAATATGATTTAAATTAATAAATATTGAAAATACTTATTACAAGACACTTAGCAAACGGATTATAAAGCACAGAAACTTAATTTCAAAGATTAGGTGTTCATATGTTAATGATTTTTTTCTGACAGTTGGCATTGTGTTTTATAATTGCTGGCTGTTCAAAGTTAACCAAAATGTAATCTTTTCTGACTTGCAGATATATAATAATAAAGGTTATAAATAATAATTAGTACTCTGTCATCTGTTTATCTGGGTGTAGTCCTTCATTTCCCCCAAAGAAACAATTTTTACATAATTACTATTTTGTGCATTTTAAAAATCACATTTTTACTACTTCCATCTCAACGTACTTTTTCTTTTTAATACGAGCACAGGGAAAGGTGACACTGAGAAAATGAAAGAGAATGGCAGAGAATTATCCTTCAACATGTATAATCTCTGCCTTCCACTTGAAAGGACTTCACAAGGGTTTCAACATTTTTTAAAAGTTTAAACTAAAGACTCTTTGAACAAACCAGTGATGTTAAAAGGTACAGAGTCCCAGTAAACGGGCATCAGATTACCTTCAAAAAGAGGGGGGGAAGTTAGGAAACAGTTTCCTGCTCTGCATGTTAACCAGGCTAAATAATGCAGAGCTCACGGAGGAGAATTTAAAAGGGAAAACAAATATCTGGGGACGACGTGTCTTCTAAAGTAACTGTCAAGGAGAATTTGCTTCATTAAAAAAAAAAATACCAATGACTTAAGGGATTCATTTATCCTTTAGGCTATATTAAGTAGTGTCATTTAACTATTAAAAAATATTGTCTCGTCAAAATGAGGACTAATAATGTGTCCATAATACACCTACGTGGCTTCCAAAGAGCACACAGGGATTTGGGACAGTTAAACACATTTAGAATTGCAGTCAAGTTCAGGGTTTAGAATAAGACGATCTGAGAATATGACTAGTTATCCATTATTCATGACTTGGGGAGAACAGTAAAATATGCTGCTTCCAGTGAGTCCAGATATGTAATGGCTAAATATTCCACAATAGTCAGCAAAGACGTGTTTTTGCTCCTTTGGGTTAAAAAATCTTCTGGCTTAATAGTGATTTAGATGTAATAATGATCCTATTGAATACTTAACCCCAGGGCTACCGACCAGCAAGGAGAAACACTGTGAACTTTTTCCTCCTGGGCAAGATATTATTAAATCTGCTATCTTGGAGATAACTACAGAAATCCACATAGACTTTCTTCTTCCTACAAAACGGAACTCCTTGTAGATGAATCATCAAGCTACTATCATTATGCTAAATTAGATTATTTTAAACTAAGTTGGAGTAACTTAAAATAAATGCACTTTTATGAGAGACATGTCTTCTCCCACCCTGACAGTTATTTTAAAATGCTCATTGTTGATCTTATTTGGAAGTTGGGAGTGCTTATTTATATATATAGAAAACTAACAGCAACTACAAATCCTCAACTAGTAATCATGTTTTCTTGACTATATTTGAAAAGACACAGGGACACAGAAAGTCTACAAAGAATATATCCTTAAATAGCCAAGAATCCACATATTATTATACTGCTGCTTGCTAGAAACCACAGGATATCAGTTCTGAAAAATAATTATTAAATTAATTACTCTTGAGTTTTTAAGCAATAAATTATAGCTGATACCTACATAATTTGTCCCTTTAAAGTTAAGGAGAAAAATCATAGCCACTGCATTTTTTTTCCGCTCTTCCTTCCTCTGATGATATTCTTTTATTAAAACAAAATAAACCATTAAAAAAAAAGAGAGAGAGAGAGAGAGAAAGAGAGAGAGAGGCTTAGGGAGGCAATGAGAAAACACACCCAATTGACACCTGACTCCATAGAGGGCCAGATTTTTTTAAAAAGACAAATTTATCCCTCAAGAGGCCCCAGACATCCAAAGAAAACTCCAGAAATTGGCTATAGCCTCAGACCATAACCTGGAGAATCTTCTTAAAATGGCCACTACGGTCTTTTGTAATTGAGATCTGGAGAGAAAGGAGGAAAAAGAGAGAAAGGAACAGAAAAGAATGACAGCT